>BLSH010275841.1:493214-528492 GCA_018402905.1 Glandirana rugosa | reverse complement strand
AATGTCCGACATGTCCGCTGCAATATCGCAGTACCGCTAAAAATCGCAGATCGCCACCATTACTAGTAAAAAATAAAAAAAAAATAAAAACCCCAGAAATGAATTCTCATCATCCGTAAACGCGGCCACTTTTGCGCAAACCAATCAATAAACGCCGATTGCAATTTTTTTTATCGCAAATATGAGGAAGAATATAAATCGGCCAAAAACGGTGAAAAAAAATTTTTTTTTATATTTTTTTTTGGATTTGAATTTTAGCAAAAAGTAAGAAATTTGGGTTTTTTTGCAAAATGGTCGCTCTTCTTTTGTTTATAGCGGCGATAAGAAATGACGCAGAGGCGATCAAATACCACCAAAAGAAAGCTCTATTTGTGGGAAAAAAAGGACGCAAATTTCGTTTGGGTACAACGTCGCACGACTGCGCAATTGTCCGTTAAAGCGACGCAGTGCCGAATCGCAAAAAGTGCTCTGGTCCTAAAGCTGCAAAACCTTCCGGGGCTGAAGTGGTTAAACTGATGTAAACTAAAAGTGCTTGGTCTTCAGGTGGTAAGCGGGGGGGGGGGGAATCAGGTCCCATAATGGAATGTGGTTTCTTACTTTGTCCTTATATACTCTATGCCATCATAGATGAGATGGGAAAAGTGGTGGCACAGTGCTACAGATTGAGTACGTTGGATATTGGGTTTACATCTTGGCTGATCTCCTCTTTATATATCTTTCTTTTCTGTGTTAACCTTACTGTCACTGGACAAGTATGTTAGAGAATTAATCATTTGATTCTGTGAACTCACAAGACTTTGAACCTGTAAATATACAGAAGCTGCAGCTCCTTTATGTCATATAGTTAAAATTTAGAAGCTAGGGGTGCAGAGGCTTTGAAATTTCTACAGGATGCCGCGTGGCAAAGTTGTAAATCTAACCATAAAGCGAAAAATGTACTTGAAATGAAAATGTCCATAGGAAAGTTTTCTTTTTTTGTTATGGAAATGGATTTCTACTCCTACAAGTCACCTGGGACTTTTGGTTTGTAAAAATGTTGTTCATTTCAAACACCTTGATTAATTTGCTCTTTCAAACTTTTATTACTTCATGAGTTTCAATACGGCTGTAAGTAAAAAGTAATATCCTTTATAAGTGGTTGGCAGAAATGTCTGTGCATACTAGCACTTATTTATATTCAATAATTTTTATTCAAAATTGTCAATGATACCAAAGTACAAAGAGAATGAGCATTGGCTGTCATAAATCATACATAATGATTAGTATTACATGCGTACACACAGATATCAACATAGTCAATATAATTAATATAAGCGAACCAAATTCTTGTATGCTAAATGTTGGGTGAAAAGAATTGTCTTACCCCCCCCCCCCCCCAGGCACCCAATCTGCGAACAATCTGTGCACCCAAGGAGGGACAACACAATCAACCCTTAACTTTCAGTCTAGTCTCTAACTTTCAGTCTAGTTGTAATAAATGAACATTATGTCAACTCTCTGTTTTTTAGTTTGTACAAAACTCAATGTTATAGACAGCAATTCACCAAAATCATATCACTTTTATAGCCTATGGAAGTAATGAACAGGGGAAACTAAAGAAACATAATTAGTGAACAGAGGGAGGAAAGAAAAACAAAAAAAAAAAGCAAAAGGCCCTTGGAAGGGCACAACTACTCAAGAAGATTATCTTAGAAGTTATTCATAACTTCTTTAAGCTTGAGATTCATAATTTTGGAGATATTTATTTCAATACTGCTTTATGTTGTCTTGTGAGTCTTATACCAGTCTATCCAAGGTTGCCAATTTTTGAGAAACTCTACTTGTTTCCCAGATATATAAGCCAACATGTTCTCATATGTATAGTGAATGGAAAGAGTACGTATAGCATAATTTACCTCTGGTGGGTTTGGAGATCTCCATAGTCTTAGCATGACTAATACAGTTGCTAAAAATAGATGAGTGGTGTATTGTCTCAGGGGTGGTGGTATATCTGCTATGCCTACATTTAGCAGGTCTAATGATGGAGAAGGCTGTATTGATAGTCCTGTCACTTGATGAAAATTTTTAAATATCTTGGACCAGAATTTAGCTAGTTTGCCACGTGACCATAATATATGGAGAATAGTTCCTGCTTGAGAACAGTTCCTCCAGCACAATGGAGATACAAAAGGGCTGTACTTAACAATTCTATGCGGTGTCAGATACCACCCTGTAGTTTTATGGGAGATCTCCCAAAGATTAGTACGTTTTGTGGCTGAATAGGTATATTTCAGGGCTTTACTCCACTGTGTGTCTGAGAAGGAGGCACTAAGGTCCCTCTCTCAGTGTAGCATAGGTTTTGTTTTTTCAAACATAGATTTGTTGTGTAGGTAATTACAGAATAAAGAAATGCCTACTGTACGATTCTCATTAGAGGTGAGATAAGTTTTAAGTTGCCAGTCTAATTCATATTTCGTAGTGGTGTTGTTTTTGAGGTAGAACTTTATACGGGCATATGTAAAATGTTCCGAGGTGGGCAGTCCATATTCCTCTTGCAGTGAGATAAAAGATTTGATGTTGGGGCCTATATATAGGTCCATTATCCAATTTATTACTTTTTTGACCACTGGTCCATGCTTACTTCAGGAAATAATAATGATAGCGTGGACAGAGGTAATGGGAGAGTAGTCCTAGTGAAGTATCTAGTTTAATATGTTATTTCGTTTTTCCTTGATTGCAGAGTTGCTAGAACTGGAAGGGGGAGGTATTTGGGTGAAGATTTAAGATGAGGGAAAGCTAAGGCATAATCATATAGACTACCCGGAGTGATTGTTCAATTTCTCCCCACAGGGAGATGATTGGATCATAAATCCAAAATCCAAAATAAATCCTAAATTGTACTAATATGGCTGCCATATGGTAGTCAGCTAAAACTGGTAGTCCAATTCCTCCAGCTTTTTTTGTTTTGCTTAATTTGGCAAAGGCACTTCTAGCCTTTTTACCCTCCCAGAGAAATATAGATAGCAATGATCGCATGGTCAGAAAAAAAATCGTATTTATAGGTATAGGTACAGTGTGGTATATATAGAGCAATAGAGGTAATATTTACATTTTTATAGCCGCTAATCGTCCTGACCATGACAATATGTGTTTGCCTAGGGCAGGGGCGTTGCTAGGTGGGAAAAAGACCAGGGGCTCTAGCCCTAAGAAATGCGGTGCGTTTAGCGCGCCGCTGCAAAAATGGGTGTGGTCTAAATTAAATAGTGGGCGTGGTTTAAATGGTGTGGTTTTGGGGGTGTGGCTCACGTCTGAGATGAACAAGGGATGGGGGAAGGAAGAAAGAAAGAGATAGGGAGGGAGGGAAGGAAAGAGAAGAGAAGAGAAGGAAGGAAAGAAGCCGGAATGGAGGGACAGCAGGGCCAGATCCTACACCACAAAAGCAATATGTGTATTCCAGAAAGTTTAACAATCAGCAGATAAAGATTCTCCAAACACCTGATGTTGGCACTTCAATCATCCCGGCACCATGGTTGTTATGGTGTTAGGATGATTGAAGCGCATAATTTCTATTATTACATTGTAATATAAAATGAAATCATTCAACTCACCACAATGCAGAATTAGTGGGAGCCCCGAGTGTGCCACATGCCACTGTCGCCTGCTACCAGATGATGAGAATTCATTTCTGGGGTTTTTATTTATTTTTTTATTGTTTACTAGTAATGGCGGCGATCTGCGATTTTTAGCGGTACTGCGATAATGCAGCGGACATGTTGGACCATTTTTACACGTTTTTGGGACCAATGACATTTATACAGCGATCAGAAATTTAAATATCCACTGATTACTGTACAAATGTCATTGACAGTGAAGGGGTTAACCTACAGGGGGAGATCTAGGGGTTAACTGTGTTCCTTAGGCGTGTTCTAACTGTGAGGGGGGGGCTGGGCTGTTATGGGCATAAGAGATCTAACTAATCCCAGTGACAGGTATCAGTAGATCTCTTATGTCCCCACTGACAGAGCGGGGAACCATCGTGTTTACATCGGCGGTTCCCCGTTCTTTTGCTGTGGTCGCTTATTGAGGCTCGCTGGCGGACATTGGGTTTGCCCGAGCCGCAGGCACACTCCTCCGGAGTACGGCGGGTGGCACGCGCCCCCTAGCGGCAACTCCGCAAATCGTTGTTTATTTATGGCGGGACGCATCCACATTGCCGCAGTAAATATACTGCGTGCGATGTGGAAGCAGTTAAGGACTACTTGGATCTGTTTGTCTTCATCTACTTGGATGATATTCTGATTTCTCTGCCACTCTGGATGACCACCGCCAGCATGTAGCAAGCGTGCTGAGCCGCCTCCGAAAGCACGGGCTCTATGCTAAAGTGGAGAAGTGTGACTTTGAATGCTCAAGTATTCCATTCCTGGGACTAGTTATATCAGTCACAGGCATCACCATGGGCCCACAAAAAGTCTCTGCTATTTTGGAATGGCCAGTCCCGGTCAACAAAAAGGGAGTCCAACGCTTTGTTGCGTTTGCCAACTTTTATAGGAAATTTCAAAGAGGGTTCTCAGTAGGGATGAGCTTGATGTTCGGGTCAATTGGGAGTTCGACTCGAACATCGGGTGTTCGATCGTTCGGGTTTTCTCGAACATTATGGGGCGTTTGCGGCAACCTTGCGTGCCCATTAATGCTTTCAAATGGCGGCGGAATGCCGTCTGCTGATTGGCCAAGGCATGCACATGACCTGCATGCTTTGGCCAATCAGTGGGCAGCCTGCTGTGAGAGCTTTGATTGCAGGGTGCCTTTAGCCAATCACTGCACAGCAGCCTCAATCCACACCCCGCACTATATAAAGCCGCTTGTACAGTGGCTCTATGTAGTGTGTTGGCGGCTGTGTTAGACAGATAGCTGAGGTTCCTGAATACAGGCAGTTTAGCTAGGTAGCTTTCTAACGTGTTAAAAAATAGTATACAAAAGATAGATAGCTAACTAGATAGATAGGGAGAAATATAAAATCTATCTTTCAGTTAGTGCAGACAGGTTAGTGTAGGGAAAAAATAATAATATATATTATATATATATATATATATATATACAGTCTAGTATATAGTGTATATATATATATATATATATATATATATATACGCACAGTGTACTATATATTAGTGAACACTGTACATACGGTATATAGTACACTTGGCGTGGTGTATTACTATATATATAGACTGGTAAATATATATATATACACACAGCGTATTGAGTGCACACTATATATCTGTACATACGGTATATAGTACACTTGACGTGGTGTATTAAAATACATACAGCAATAAGATAAAAAGCCACTGCGCTGGATTCACAAATATAAATATATGAATAATAGCAGCTAGCACAAGAAGTCAGAACAAAAACTTCACAAACATTATATAGATAAGGTGCAGCGCTAATAAAAATTCATTAATATACATTAAATAAAATGTCCCAATGGATGATCATTGATGAAATGGAACACCAATAACAGAAACAGTGGTCATCAGAGAGGAAGAACCATCACCGACACCCACACAAACTGCCTCTTACCCTCCCGAGATGAACCCTATTACGGAGGTCTATCTGGCCTGTGGGCTACCATGGGCATGAGAGATCTAACTGATCCCAGTGACAGGGATGAGTAGATCACCCATGCCCGCATTGTCAGAATGGGGAACCGCCGTGTTTACATCGGCGGTTCCCGGTTCTTTGCCTGTGGCCGCTCATCGCGGCTCGCCGGCGGACATCGGGTCCACCTGAGCCGCGGGCACACTCCTCAGGAGTCCGGTGGGCCCCCTAGCGGCCATTCGCAGATCACTGTCTTTTTACTGCAATTCGCGCACAGCATCCACACTGCCGCCGTGAATACACGGCAAGCAATGGGGAACTGGTTAAAGCAGCCACCGCTTATAAACAGCTATTCGCGTTAAGTGGTTACACTAATTTACAACAGCAGGGCCCGTTCCTGAGCCCAACAAAAGTAGCTGCAAGGGGTTACAGTGTTCTGGCACCGACAACACCCAAGGCCCAATTTTTCACCACCTCTTTGATTGGGGCATGTCATCACAATTTTTAACCACTTAACGCAAATCGCCGTTTATAAATGGCAGCAGCTTTAAGTGGATGTATAGGGGTATAGCCTGCAGCTACAGGTCTGCACCTGTCCTGAAGCATCCAGATCCAGCTCTACCTTACGTCTTAGAAGTAGACACCTCTGAAACTGCAGTGGGGGCTGTCCTCTCACAAAGATGAGGCCCCAAAGCACTACTGCATTCTGTAGCGTTCTCCCATAAACTATCGGCACCATAGAAGAACTATGAAGTAGGAGACAGAGAACTCTTAGCCATTAAGTCGGCATTGGAGGAGTGGCACTATCTTCTAGAAGGGGCAGCACACCCCATCCTAATTTATACTGATCACAAGAACCTAGAGTACTTGAGGACAGCAAAAAGACTGAGGCCCCATAAGGCCCAATGGGCACTCTTTTTCTCTAGGTTCACCTTCCACCTTACGTACAGGCATGGGTCAAAGAACACTAAGCCAGATGCCCTGTCCCGGATGTTCTGCGATCCTGAGAGCTCCACACTGCCAGATACAATTCCCCCGTCCAGGAAACTTCTTGCTGACACAGAAGGATCTTTTGCCTCGGATCCGACGGTCTCTAGCCAGGACCACCAGCTCTCCAGATCACAGGCTACTAATGAAGGATGGACTACTATGGTATAACAATACGATTTTCATACCAGAAGGCCTATGACTATCTGTTTTGGAGATCTGTCACGATCACAAATTGACACTTTGGCACATGGAAAACATCAGAGCTGCTACAACGCTCCTTCTGGTGGCCACAGGTGGATGGGGACTGCAAAAAAATATGTTAACCCTTGCCTCGCGCCAGGAACAAAAATAACAAAACCAGGACCTGGGGTCTGTTAAACCTTCTCCCAATACCAGAGAAACCTTGGGCAATGATTGCCATGGATTTCATTGTCGAGTTGCCACCATCTTTGTGATGGTGGACAGACTGACTAAAATGGCCCACTTCCTCCCTATGAAGGGCACACCTAATGCTTCTGAAACAGCGGAGATCTTTATCCGAGAAATTGTCAGGTTCCACGGGATCCCAAATAACATCGTATCCGACCGAGGGGTCCAATTCACCTCCAGATTCTATTAGCCAAAGCCATAAGTTAGGATGAAGAAATGTGGAGTCCATCTGACTGATTCCTGCAGTGACCCTCTCCTGCAGCATTGAGGCAACACATCTTCCCTTGATGGCCAGCCATCATTGCTGGAACCTATAGCAATGACTTGCCTACTTGTGGACAATTGTAGAAACTCTTTAAAGAATTTCTTTCCTCTGACACATGTACATATTCGCCAGCACATCATGGATCTTCATCCAAAGGTTCTTTATTGTAGAAAGATCACATCACAGAAAAGTGCAATGTTTCGGAGCCACGCAGGACCCCTTCATCAGGCATGTGATGAAGGGGTCCTGCGTGGCTCTGAAACGTTTTCTGTGATGTGATCTTTCTACAATAAAGAACCTTTGGATGAAGATCCATGGTGTGCTAGTGAACATGTACACTTGCATGATGTTTCCAGGATCCAACTGGTAATCGCTGCAGCACCCACCCTTGAATGAGCCTTGTTTTCCAGGAAGGTGTGCGATAGGAATATAGACAAGACTTTCCTCTGACATCTCCTTTGTGAAGAGACAATGAGCAACTACCCTCTGCCACGGCAGCAATTCACGCTTAACTGTTGATCCTTGACAAAGTATCTTCGCAAAGTTTCCTTAACAAAGTATCTTCGCAAAGTTTCCTTAGCAAAGTATCTTCGCAAAGTGTTCTTAGCAAAGTATCTTTGCAATTAGGGGTGTACCCCCTCCAGGTAGCAGCCCCTGGATCAGATAGGAGAAGTCCTCTGCAGCAGAAGATTCTTTCCCCCAGATGATGAAGCAAGCTTTAGTTGCCCCCTCCTCTATTTGCATGGATAGAAGGGAAAGGGAATTTGGGAAAAGAGCCTCTAGCCCCAACAGCAACTGTAACAAAAAGGGTTCTTCAGGCTTCTTTCAAACGATACGTTCAGTTCAAACGGACGAGGGACTTGACACTGTTTAATAGTAGTGATTAGATGTGGTATCCTGATCATCCTTCCATTAGGACCCTTAATACCGATAGCCCACGCTATCTTAATTTATCTAACAGCCCCCCCCCCCCCCCGTTAGGCAGGGAAACCCAAAAACTATACTCTCTCTAGCATCTACCTAAGAGGGTGCTACATGTATTTCAGTTGAGTACTTAGCTGTTTGCCTGCAGTTTAGCTTTAAAATATTTTAAATACTCAGCAGAAAAAATGCATTGTTTGAAACAGTTTAAGCACAGATGTTCATGTTTGAATGGAATGTACTTTGAAGCCTACCTATCTGCAGAAACCTGTTACCTTGGTACCGTTACTTCCTTTTTGCATTTTTCTATTTGTCCCTTACAAATTTTTCTACATAGGTGGTGGAATACAGCGCCAACGGCAGGTGTCAATCTCGCTTGAAGAAGACAAACAGAAACTTCTGGCATTTGTGCTGAAATTTTATGGATTTACAGCACAGAAGTGTAAAAGCCTTGGTATGTGCTTTTCAAACAAGACTTTGAAGTCGATATCTGCTGCAGTGGCAGCTTATAGGAGCTTTGAACAAAACAGACTGAGGTTGTCTTATAAAGTCTGTGCCACCTGACAGAAGCTGCAGTTTTAGGAGATTCTGCATTTTACCCAGCTCTCAAAAACAAAGATGGAGCAAGACGAATCGTGTTGATATATACATGTTTTTTTTTTTCAAGAATGAATAATTCTATTCCTGTCATGTCGTTATATTGTTGGGAGAAAAAGGCATGTGAATCCTTAGGGAATTTCTGCATTTCTGCATGAAGGTATATTGTAAAATGTCATTGGATATTCATTTTATTTGCCTATTTATAATGGAGTGAAATCTATTTTTTTCTGTCTTTATTTCCCCATTTCACCCCTGATATTTTATTTATAACGATAAAGGAAATGTATTTTCACAGCTATTTCATTGTTCTTTCTGTTGTCATTGTAAGGAAATTTTGCTTGGATATCAGTGTAACTAAAGACATTTTTTCTTTCATTTTGAATAGAGTAAGGCTCCATTTACACGGGACGCTATTTCAACCTCCTTTGAACAATTTTTATTTGACAGCTAGAAGCCGGCGTCTAAAACGGCCGTTTTGCCGCGTTTTGCATGCCGCGTTTAGCCGAGTTCACGTCTAGGAGCGTTCTTTTTTAAAAAATATATATATATATTTTTTGTAAAAATGGAAATGACTGTAAACTAAATGTCCTAGACACGAGTTACTGTTTAGCGGCATTTACAAGCTGTTTGGCGTTTCAAGTATCTCTGAACTGGCATCTGAACCCATTTTTTTGCGTTCCAAAAACCCTTTAAACTCAACTGCCTGGAAATGACCTTAAACGACCCTGTGTTAATGTACTGATAAAATAACACAGGGGAAAGTTCAGGGGCAGCTGAAAAAAATGCCCAAATGCCTCTAAACGTCTGTTTACCAGCAGCAGTGTAAATGAGGCCTAAGGGAGAGTTATAACCCCTGTCAGATTTTTCTTTGCCATCTGTGTCCCAAGTGGAGACTTCCATTCACTTCCTGTTCCACAGACAAAACAGGAAGGGAGAGGCAATCCCTCTAAAGGGAAACCCAGGGTGTCACCAGGGTCACTTAAACTAGTGTCCCCATTATCAAGATTTCCACTCTATTAGTGTTCCAGTGTCAATCCAAAATTTAGGGTTTTCTTTTACTTTTACTTTTGATGATAACGGCATACAGGACAATTAGAGAGGGTGAATCTAAAAACTGACAAGTGTTCTAGTCCATTTTTACTCTATCCAAAACGAAAAAAAAGTTATGACTTTAGTTACATTTTAAAGCTAACTTTGGGATAAACATGCAGTTTTCAAATACAAGAGTCGTGTATTCTTACCTGAATCTTGATATGCTTTGTGTATTTCTTCCAAGTCTAAGCAGTAACATTCCATTTGTGCAAAATGTAGGAGAGGCCTTGATCGAGGTTTCCGCTTGGCAGGGATTAGACACACACACAGGCGTCAGTAAGGTGGAAACTATATGACTGCTGTTTAGAGTTGAAGTAGTCACAATGAGTAAACAGTTGGCACACTGTAGAACCAATATATATACCTGTATATATTACGATTACTTTCACTCTACCATTAACAATAGTGTCTAATATACATATGTGCTTAGGGTGCTGATCCCATACAAATGCGTTCACGCTCATGAAGACATAATAAATAATGAGAGTTATTCCCTGAGGAAGTGTTAGGAAAGGAACGATTACTGGCCTAATCCTGGCATTTCCACGGTGGTGCGCGCTCCCGTGCGCGTTCACGCGCCGGAAACGGCACCAAATGGGCCTATTTAAACTGGGAGATTTCTGAGAGCAAGTGCTGCTCGCTCTACAGCGTTCCCGACCTGTACGCCTCAGCTCCGGATACCTGTTCCCGTGTTTGTTCTGCCTCCTGTTGACCCGGCTTGTCCTGACCTGCTGTTTGCTACCTGCACCGACCCCGGCTACCCACGACCATCCGATTGTCTGCTCCTTTGTACCTCTGCTGCCCGCCCGTTAACGAACCTTGCTTGGACTCTGACTACCCGTTTTCCTGATCCTCTTGTACCTTCCTGCCTGCCTGTTGCCAACCCAGCCTGTACGACCATCCTTCTACTTGCACGCCTTCTGGAGCCTCACTACACCATCGGTGACCCTCCAGCCCTCGTGCCATCCCGCACTCTTGGGCCTCTGTCCCCACTACCAGGGGTCCTCGAATCGGGTGCGCAAGAGCGGTTGTTCCCTGCACAAGACAGACTCCACCGTCAGGTACGTGACAGGAAGTCACAAGGTTGGTGACGTAACGTGTGGGAAGAGCTGGGTGATGCCGATACCTCCGAGTACCTGTTTGCCAAGTATCTGATGCCATATGGACTAGAATCAAACTGGGACCCTTTGATTTGGCTTGGACAACTGTAGGCCACACAAAAGGCCTACAGTTGTCCAAGCCAAATCAAAGGGTCCCAGTTTGATTCTAGTCCAGGGTCCCAATATATTTAAATTTGGCCCTGGTGAGGGGAAATCTTTACTGGTTCCAGTGAAGGCTGACCATGAAGGAATTTTCCCATTCTTTGGAGACATTTCCTTTTACTTCCTGTTGAGTCCACAGAACAGGAAATAAAAGGAAATCTCCTCTGTGGGAGTACAGAAAGCAAAAAAAAAACAACCTGACATTCCCTACTCTATCCAAAAATCCATGTCGCCATTGAAATTTACATTTTGTAGATGTCCTTGACCTGGAGTAATGTAAATAAAAATATTGTCATTTATGGGCAGCATAAGGGGCATTGTACATGGGATTTTTATTTATTTATTTATTTGTTTTAATTCACCACTGTTCTATTGGCTTTGGCAATTGTGCATTTTTTTAACCATATTTTACCCATTCTACTAGGATTTCCTATCTAAAAATGTTGCCTTTGCTACATTTCCTTTAAGAGCTTTTTATTATTGAGAAAGCAGAATTACAAAATCATGACGTATAATGTGTGGTCTATCGCAAGGAGGAAAATGTGTTTTTTTTTTAAAGGATATTTTTTCATATTAAAAAAGAACTGTCAAATAAAAAATGACATGCAAGACAAATAGCCTACATATTTTACAGTGCCATATCTTTGTTGAGCATATGGTATAAACATTTGTTGTCTTGGTTTAAAAGGAATGTGAGTCCTTGAGAATTAGTAACTACTGAAACATCCCATTTCCTTTTGTTGGCAATAAGCTCAGAAACGATGAAGGAAATTTATTTTCACAGGTATTTCATTGTTCTTTCTGTTATCATTCTAAGGTATTTTGCTTGGACATTTTTTAAAGACATTTTTTCTTTCATTTTGAATAGAGTAAAGGAGAGTTATAACCCCTGTTAGATTTTTATTTGCCATCTGTGTCACAAGGGGAGACTTCCATTCACTTCTTGTTCCACAGACAAAAAAGGAAGCTAGAGCAAATCCCTCTAAAGGGAATCCCAGGGTGTCACCAGGATCACTAGAACTAGTGTCCCCATTATGAAGATTTCCCCTCTATTGGTGTTCCAGTGTCAACCCAAAATTTGGGCTTTTCTTTTACTTTTACTTTTGATGATAACGTCATACAGGACAGTTAGAGAGGGTGACTCTCTAATAGGGATGGGCTTGATGTATATTGTGAAAGAGGATGTTACAATGAGTAAATAGATACCATACATGTTACAGTTGAAAATTGCTCACACTCGGTGCGCATGTGCGGAGCGTCCATGGCGGCTGTGTGAGCCTGGAGCTCCGGTCCTCTCCGGCCATCCGAGGCAGTTTTAGCGAGCAGCGGAGCTCGGCTGACCCGCTCATAGGGGCAAGAAGGAAGGGGCAACTGTCGGGAAGCCGATCGGGGCTCCGAGGAACCGCCAGGTTGCAGATGTGCACCGAGTCCAGCCTCGCTCTTCTAATTGAGGCCACGGCTCGGGCCTACTCGCTCCTCCGCTGATCGGGAGACAGCGGAGAGGGGAGGACACACTCATGGGGACACCTGAGTGGATTGTGGAGCCCACCAATTGAATATTAAGCACTAGTGTGGACCTCTGAGGGAGGATGCCAGGCTTGTAGAATTACTTGGGGGCTTGGTGAGCTCTTGGGAGCAGGGACTCTAACTATAGGCCGTAGATTGGGCCTACTGTTTTACCCTCATCCTGCATTTGAGAGTGTTAGCAGAGAGCAGGCCCTACTCTCTCACATTTGACAGCTGGGGGATCACCCTGAATCACACAAAGAGTGGACTTAATTCTTCTGTAGTGTTGCATGGTGCTGTCACTATTTTTGCAAGGGACATATATAATTCTAATTACAATTCTCTTTAAAGAACGGGAGCAACTCCATTGGGACACGTCTCCTCTCTGGGATTATGCAAACAGGATCAGTCAGGTGGGACCTTTCCCGTCAACCGTGCTTTGATGTCCCGACCTCTAAGGGCTCACAGAAGCCCCCAGATGCTCAATCAGTCACAGGGGTTACTGAGGAAACGGAAGCTGGCTCAGACGGGGGTTCTCAAGTTCTAACATCTCCAGGGCCCCCCCTGGGACACAACAGTTGGCCGAGATCCTCTTACCAGCGTCCACAATTTCTCTTTTGGAACGGACATTGGATGAACTCATTACTACACCTATAAGAGAACAAGGCCCTGGCAATACTCACTGTGAACTGCCTAGTCCCTGGGCTCAGGTCCCTCACTCAGATTTCCAGATGATGATGGAGGTTTTCTCCAAAATGCTTTCTAAGGGCTTGGCCCAAACAGCCATTCAAATTACCTCTGTTATCCCAGCTGATCTTCAAGGTTTGGGTGCTCGGATAGACGCAATAGAACACAAAACGTATCATTCAGTTTCCAGAATCAACCACAACACGGCACATATCCAAGATCTACAGGATCAATTAGATTCTGCCTTATCTAAAATAGATGATTTGGAAAATCGCTCTAGACGCTATAACTTCCGAATTAGGGGCCTACCTGAGGCTATCACTGATGTCCAGACGGCCGTGAGCGACTTTATCAAGGAAACCATTCCAGGTATCCCTGTACATCGTCTTGAATTAGACAGGGCTCATAGAGCACTCCAGCCTCCAAGGTCCGATGGCTTACCTAGGGATATTGTAGTGAAACCCCACTTTTATGGGGTAAAGGAAGAGATCATGAAGGCCTCTAGAAACTCTCCTAATCTCGCTATACAAGGTCACCCTATCCAAGTTTTCACGGACTTGTCTCCTTCTACCATCCAAAAGAGAAGATCCCTGAAGCCTTTACTGGAAGTCCTCACCAAGTCAACCATCAAATACTGGTGGCCGTTCCCATTCCGCTTGACTTTCATCCACAAAAGCAAGAAGTACGGCTTTTCTACATTCCAAGAGGGGGAACAACTGCTGGTTAGACTTAACCTCATATCTCTGGATCCCGCTTCCGCTTTGACTCACAAGAGTGTTGGCCCCTCTAAGAGGCCTTCCCCACAGAGCCCCGTTCTACCAATGTGGCGGAAACAGCAACTAAAGCAAGCCAAAGATTCTCACCCCCTGTGATTCTTGAGCTTTGACACCCTTTTTGTTTTGTGATGTCTATTGTGTCCACCAACACTTAGGTCTTTGAACCTTACAATGTCTATTGTTCCCGATTTGTTGTCTCCAAAATTTTAATTTTAATTTTGATAATGTGTTGTGGCAGCCTGGGGGTGGCTCTCTCCCCCTCCTTCTCCCGGATCCCTTCAGTTCTGGGGGCGGGGGAGGGCCTCTGCGGGCTGTCCATCCTTGTCCTCTTAATTCTAACCCTTGGTTTGTCTGTTGTTTGTTATGCTCTCAATGGCAGTTTTTTTCTTGGCCCTAGATATTATATTGGTTACAGAACCGGAGGTGACTTCCTTACTAGTCCCGAAGGGTCCAATCAAGAGACCTCAACCTTATCAGTTGAGGGACCCAAGTTATCCCGGAAATTTTGTTCTCGTTATTAATCATTTTTAGTTGTTCTGGGCAGTCCTAAATTTTTATTTGCTTCGGTTCTAAATTGTTGGCCGGGGAGGATATAATGCTCCTCCCTCTGACTCTGGGATGCTAATTTCGGCAATCCCTGAGTTGGTTGTATTTCTGTCGTTTAGGCAGATACGATGTTGTCGTTTCCTGGGAGTGGGGGTGACTATTAGATCCCTTATTGCCAGGAAACTGAGGGGGTCTGCGGTAAGGCTTTTCCGCTCCCCTCCCATGTTTTCTTCCCTCACTCTATCTCTTCTGCTACTTCTGATTTTTTCTCTTTTATCTTTACTTTTTCCTTTCAGGCACCAGGGAAGTCAAATAAATAGTAGGTCACAGTGGGTCGTTTCTCTAGCCTCCTCGTATACCTTCACGATGTCTGCTAATACCCCATCCTCTTTGAGAATAGCAACACACAATGTTCAGGGCCTTAACTCCCCCGTGAAGAGGAAAAAATATTTTAACCTAGCCCACTCCCATCACTTGGACATACTCATGCTTCAAGAAACCCATTTCCCTGACAAGTATCACCCTAAGTTTATACACTCTAAATATCCTCAGTTCTTTCTGGCAAACGCACCAGATAAGACTAGAGGTGTAGGTATCTTCCTCGCTAAACACTTAGTTTTCACCCCCCCAGAAAGAAATTAAAGACCCAGAGGGTAGGATTATCCTTCTAAAAGGGACTGTAGGGGGAATGACGTACACGTTTTTATCATATTATGCTCCCAATGCTGGTCAAGCTAAATTTCTTCACGATCTGTTTAATCTCATCATGCCCCACCTTGAGGGGACTGTAATATTGGGAGGAGATTCCAATATGGCCTTGGATCCCATGCTCGACAAGTCGGGTTTGGGACCCCCCCCGTCTTCTCCGTCCACCTAGATATAGCCTAAAATTTGCCAGTGTAATGAACCACGTACCTGAGAGAGTGGAGCCTGTCTCTTGTAGGAGGAGACCTCTCATACAGCTCTGACTCAGAGCCCACTGGAATGGGAACAGTGGTCACGTGAGTACACCGAGGTAGGAGTGCCTCTGGCAAACAGCAGGAGACTGGATGCTGGAGTGGAGCTGGTAACACCGAACAGCAGACAGCTGGAAACAGGAACAGCAGCAGCAGACAGCAATCACAGGAGCTAGATGCAGGGCACAGGACAGCAGACAGCTGACTGTAGAAGCAGGCAGGAGGATGGTCAGACAAGCCGGGTCAATCACAGATGAATGGAGCAGCAGAATCGGTATGCGGGGGATGGTCAGAGGCAAGCTGGGTTCAGCAACGGGTATCAGGCAGGCAGAGGTTAGCAGGATCCAAAACAAGCCGGGTCAGGGTAAGAGAAGAAAGCTTGGTCCAAACAAGCCGGGTCAATCAGGTAACAGATCAGGTAGCAGATAACGGCAAGCAGGTACAGGTACTGACAAGCTGCAGATCAGACAGCACTAAAGTCAAGGTCTGACTTCCTTATAAAGGCCCAAGTGATGTGCTGACAGAGATGCTGGGTCCTAGGGCCCTCCTGCTCTGACAGATTCTGGGTCCTAAAGTCCTCCTGCTATGATGGATTCTGGGTCCTGACAACATCCCTGCGCATGCGTACATGTGCACGTCTCTGAACGGTTGTGGGAATCTTCATTTGAATCTGTGCGCGCGTGCGCATAAGCGTGCACGATCGCAACGCTCGTCTGGATCCCTGACAGCCAGGCTCCTTTATTCTCTGAGGTTCATAGATACTCAACTCAATCCTAAGGTAAGGGACTATACCCATTTTTCAGCCCCGCATAAGAGCATGGCGAGAATAGACCATATTTTTGTCCCAGCTTCGGTTTCCCCTCTAATTTCCAAAGCCTGCATCAGAGATTCTCCCCTGTTGGATCATTCGCTAGTAATAATATACATTAGAGCTGACCTAGGTCAGGGGAGGAATCCCCAATGTCGCCTAAAAGAGACTCTCCTGAATAACCCGATGCATTGTACATTGTTAGAAAAAGAAATCAAAGATTATTTCCTATTGAACGACAATGGGGAAGTCTCACCCCCAACTCTTTGGGCAGCTCATAAAGGGGTAATAAGGGGAAAGATAATCCAATTATCTTCCAGGTTAAGGAGGGAGAGGAAGGTCCATATAGAGAAGTTAGAGGGTGCCTTTCATGACCTAGCCAGATCTCATAAGAAGAATCCGACTCCCAGCTCCTGGGCTCAGCTAGAAGCTGGGAAGGTAGCATTGAACCTTGCCCTAACCACCAGCATCGAGAAAAAATTTCAATGGGCTGAAGCCCATTTCTATTTACAAAAAGATCAAATAGGTCCTAGGCTGGCTGCCAGGTTGTCCCCTAGATTGCATTCCTTTTCATTTCCAAAGATTAGAGACCCCTCAGGTGATCTAACTCAGAATCCCAAGCGGATTATGACTGTCTTTCGGAATGTCTATGCCAAACTACGAATCGGGCAAAACGGCCTCTTCGCCGTCCTCTTCTGCTTTTCTAAATAACATCTCCCTCCCTAAACTATTGAAAGATCATATAACTTCCATGGAACAACCTTTCACTGATAAGGAAGTCCTAGAGGTAATTAGTAATATCAAGAAGGGCTCAGCCCCTGGTCCTGATGGCTTTTCCACGGGCTACTATAAGACTTTTGGCCTAGTACTTGCCCCCTACTTAACAAAATTTTACAACTCGCTACGAGCGGGGTCCACGCTGCAGAATGAGGCCAACAGGGCCTTTGTCTCGGTCATCCCCAAACCTGGGAAGGATCACTGGGATGTTAGCAATTATAGGCCTATTTCTTTAATCAATAATGACCTCAAAATTCTGAGTAAAATTTTGGCTAATAGACTTTCCAAATTTATAGGCAAATATATCCATAAGGACTAGGTGGGCTTCATCCCTGGAAGGCAGGGCCCTGATCTGATCCGCAGACCAGTGGATATCATTTCTCTTCTAAACTCAAATTGGGATGAGGGTCCTCCCAGGGAGGGGTTCATTTTGTCTGTTGATTTACAAAAAGCCTTTGACACGGTTGATTGGTCGTATCTATTTGATATCCTAAGCAGATGGGGCTTTGGCCCGAGATTTCTTCAGACTCTTAGAGCCCTCTACTCAAACCCTAGTGCACAGGTAAAACTGCAAAATTACTATTCGGACCCTTTCTATATCTCTAAGGGAATTAGGCAGGGATGTCCTCTCTCCCCACTAATTTTCGCAATTGCGATGGAATCCCTGGCAATTGCCATCAGGGACAACCCAGACATTAGACTTGTGCATGGCTAAAAAATTAGTTTTTTTAGTTTTTCGGAAATTCAAAAAAATTCGGAAATTAAAAAAATTCGTATTTCGGAAATTCGGAAATTAAAAATTCGGAAATCTGAAATTTGGAAATTCGCGGTAATTTGGCAATTGCGGTAATTCGGAAATTCGCGGTAATTCGGAAATTCGCAGTAATTCGGAAATTCGCGGTAATTCTGCAATTGCGGTAATTCGGAAATTCGGCAATTGGAACAGACGAAAATCCGAAAATCCGAAATTCGGAAATTCGGAAATCCGAAAATTGGAAAAAACTAAGAATATTTGAAATAATAACTAACTAATAACTATTAAATTATAGGTATTGGAATTTCCTTTAAAGTTTGGCTGTTAATGAACTTAGATATGAAATTTAGCATTAATAGTCATACTTTCAAGAAAAATTTTCAATACCTATATTTATTTAATAGTTATTTATTATTTCAAATATTCTTTTTTATTTCCGAAATTCGGAAATAAGGAAGAACATTTGAAATATTAAGTTATTAATTTATAATTTTTACTTATTATAAATTATAATAAGCTATTATTATTTCAAATGTTTTTCCTTATTTCCGACTTTTGCAGTGTGTGACTGTATATATGCATACTGTATGTATGTATGTGTGTGTGTGTGCATACTGGGTGTGTATATACTGTGTGTATATTGGATGTATACTGTGTGTTTACATACAATATAAGCACAGTATGTACACACCCAGTATGCACACACACACATACATACCGTATGCATATATACAGTCACACACTGCAAAGGTCAGAAATAAGGAAGAACATTTGAAAAAATAATAGCTTATTATAATTCATAATAAGTAGAGTTGAGCGAACCCGAACTGCAAAGTTCGGGTCCGTACCGAACTTTTGGGTGTCCGTACCGAACTTTTGGGTGTCCGGGACCCAGATCCGAACCCGGACTTTTCAAAAAAAGTCCGGGTTCGCGTCCGGGGTTCTGGTAATTTTACTAAGAGTTCTGAAAAGTGCTGTAAAAAAGTCTTGGAAAGTCCTAGAGGTCTGCAAAAGGAAGGAAAATGGGGATAAGGGTCGGACAAGTGTCCTACAAAGAAATGGGGATAGGGAAATAACTTAAAATAATTAAAAAATAACATAAAAAAATCAAAAATGGAGGTGAATTTCCGCAATTGCCGAATTACCGCGAATTTCCGAATTACGGCAATTGCCGAATTACCGCGAATTTCCGAATTAACAAAATTGCTGAATTACCGCAAATTTCCGAATTACCGCGATTCGGAAAACGAAAATTCGGAAACATTCGGAAATTGAAAATTCGGAATTCGGAATTCGTCCGAATTGCCGAATTTTGCAAAATTCTGTAAAAACGAAATTCGGAACGAAACGAATTGCACAAGCCTACCAGACATTCAGGGGGTGAATTGTGGAACCTGGTCCCACAAATGCGCATTATTCGCAGATGACCTGCTCCTTTTCATCTCATCCCCCCTCACATCTACTCCACATGTTATTCGCCTTCTTCAAGTCTTCGGAGAAGCCTCGGGGCTCTGCGTTAATTGGTCCAAATCGGCAGTTCTGAATATCACTACCCCGGAGTCGACAATACACCGTCTCAAAGAGCTTTATAATTTCACCTGGAATACTAATCAGATACCCTATCTTGAGGTCAATCTGGCAGCCAGCATTAGCCATCTCTACGAGGTCAACTACCCACCCCTACTTAAGAAATTAGCAGAGGATCTTTCCCGATGGGATCAGGAGGGTCTTTCGTGGCTGGGCAGGATACACGCAGTTAAAATGACTCTCTTACCTAGGATTCTTTATTTTTTTAGAGCTCTTCCTATCCCAATTAGGAAGTCAAACGTACAAAAACTTAAATCGCAAATTCTGAAATGTATATGGGGCCGAAAAGGTTTTAGATGCTCGGCTAATGTTCTTTACAGGAGATGTAATCAGGGGGACCTAGGACTTCCACACCTATATAAATACTATCAGGCAGCTCAATTAGCTCAGTTCTCAATCGTCTTTGCCAGAGGGGACAAACCTGATTTGGTTAATATAGAGAGACAGGCGGTGCCTTTCCACACTATTGACTTTTTGGTGGGGGCTCCCCACAAATTGAGGCCTTCAATACTCACCCCTACTTTGTCCCACTCCATCGCCCTAGGTGACTTAGTCCTCAAACCTCCTAACTTAATCTCAAATCTCCGTCCCCTTAGCCATCTTTTTAATAACCCCTAATTCCCTCCAGGCCTAGACATTCGGGCCTTCCAGTGGTGGACAAATAAGGGCTTATTCCGAATAGGCTACTTTCTGACGTCCGCTGGCCCTTTGACTTTATCCTATTGTATCGATAAGTTAAATATGCCCCCTGTTGAGAAATTTCGTTTCAGACAGATACACCATTTCCTGACATCTTGGTGGAAACTTAAAAATGATCATGTAGGTATCACCCCATATGAAAAATGGTGTTCAGAATCTGAGGTCCAAAGAGGAGGTATTTCCATAGTTTATGCATCACTGATGGAGAATTCAGACAAGCCTCCCTATGTGAAGAATTGGGAAAGGGATCTGGAGGTGGATTGGGAGGCAGGCAAGTGGAGTTCTCTGTTCCTGAGATCATTTAATGGGATCGCTAATATCAACTTGAGGGAGGCTAATCTTAAGGTATTTAACCGATGGTACTTGGTACCAACCCGGCTGGCAATCATGTTTCCAAATTCCTCTAGTCTGTGTTTCAGAGGATGTGGCCCCATGGGAACCTTCTTTCACACGTGGTGGGAATGCCCGAGCATTCGCGGTTTCTGGAATAAGGTTTTTTACTTGATCCGTAAGGTCACGTGCCTACCAGTCCCTCAGAACCCAGACACGGCCCTCCTCAATTTTAAACGGACTTTCCAAACACCTCTTTAAACTTACCCACTTTATCTTGTTGGGAGGCAAAATCACAATTGCCAGGTCCTGGAAACGTCCCTCTGTGTCCTTCGCTGCAGCTAAGCAGAAAATTTCTTGGATCATGTTGCAGGAAAAGCTTGCTAATATTATCCTGGATACTTCAACTAAATTTGATCTTGTCTGGGATCTATGGAAGAAATACCTGAAACTTCCCATGTGACCCTAGTCTTGCTCTTTTTTAAGATTCCCTAGCGCTTCTCTTCCTCCTTCTTTTACCTCTCTTCTTCTCTTCTTCTTTTGGTCACTCTCTGTTTCCTTTCTTTTGTTATCATGTTTTCTTCTGAATGCCTGAGTCTTGAGGGCCTCTGAGTGGCACCCTCTCCTCCCTACCCTGGAGTGGGGGGTGAGAGGTATCTCTACTCTCAGATCTTCGAATATGTCTTTATTTTGTGTATAATTGTTATCCCCTTCTTAGTATCTTATGTGATAATCCAACTAAAGCCACTAAGTGGTTTCTGGGAAATGGAGCAGAGTAGGTTGTCTTCCATCTCTCAGGCCACAGATTGTTCCCAGATGGGGTATCCGGAGTGATGGCATAGCCTCTCTTGCATTTTGCCTCTCATTAATGACTTAATGTCCTCTCACTCACTTAAGCCACCGCTTATAAACAGTGATTCTCGTTAAGTGGTTATACTAATTTACAACAGCAGGGCCTGTTCCTGCGCCCAACAAAAGTAACTGCAAGGGGTTACAGTGTTCTGGCACCAACAACACCCAAGGCCCAATTTCTCACCACCTGTTTAACTGGAGCATGTCATCCCAATTTTTAACCACTTAACGTGAATCACAGTTTATAAACGGCTGCAGCTTTAAGTGGATGCATCGGGGTATAGCCTGCAGCTACAGGCTATACCCTGTTACCGTTTTTTAGAGCAGGCAGCCGGCTATCCGGTGATAATGGCCAATCCGGCTTGGAAGCCACTCGGTCTTTATCCCAGGGAGTGGGAGGGGCTACCCCCCTCCCGCCACCGTCCACGTCACTTCTGGTTTACTCAGCGTCAAACGGCGCTGGTTTTAAAAAAATGACAGTATTCAGAATCGCCGTTTTTGGCGATCTGAATACTGTGAAGTGCAAAGGAGTGATGGGGGGTCTTTTACACCTCCCATCCCTCCTTAAAGAGTACCTGACACCATATATTACTATCACAAGGGATGTTTACATTCCCTGTGATAGCAATAAAAGTGATCAGATTTTTTTTTTAAACAAACAGTGTTAAAAAAATAAATGAATAAATAAAAAAATGTAAAAAAAAAATTTAAAGCGCCATCATAACCGGGAGCTCGCGCAGCAAACAAAACACATACGTAAGTCACGCCCGCATATGAAAACTGTGTTCAAACCACACATGTGAGGTATCGCCGCGATTGCCAGAGTGTGAGCAGTAATTCTAGCAAAAGACCTCCTCTGCACCTCTAACCTGGTAACCATTAAACATTTTTAAAGCGTCGCCTATGTAGATTTTTAATCTGGAATTTGTCACCATTCCCGCAAGTGTGCGCAATTTTCAACCATAACATGTATGATATCTATTTACTCGGCGTAACATCCTCTTTCACAATATACAAAAAATTGGGCTAACTTTACTGTTGTCTTATTTTTTAACTCAAAAAGCAATTTTTTTCCCAAAAAATTGCGGTTGAAAGACCGCTGCGCAAATACCGCGTGACAAATAGTATTGCAACGATCGCCATTTTATTCTCTAGGGTGTTTGAAAAAAATATATAATGTTGGGGGTTCTAAGTAATTTTCTAGCAAAAAAAAAGGATTTTAACTTGTAAACAACAAGTGTGAAAAAGGGTTCCGGTGCTTAAGTGGTTAAACTAATTTACAACAGCAGGTTCTGTTCCTGCGCCCAACAAGAGTAACTGCAAGGAATTACAGTGTTCTGGCACCACCAGCACCCAAGGCCCCATTTTTTGCCACCTGTTTGACTGGGGGCTATTATCATAATTTGTAAACTAATTTGCAACATCAGGCCCAGTTCCTCCATCTAACAAGAGTAACTGCAAGGGGTTACAGTGTGCTGTTTGACTGGGGGATTTTAGCACAAAGTTACAATAGCAGGGCCCGCGCCACAATTAAAAAAAAATTATGTGGGGTTCCTCCCCAAAATCCAAACCAGGCCCTTATCCGAGCACACAGCCCTGTCATGGCAGGACGGGGTGGGGATGTGCGAGCGCCCCCCCTCTGAACCATACCAGGCTCAACATGGGGAGGATGCTTTGAGGTCGCCCCCAAAGCACCTTGTATCCATGTTGATGGGGAGAAGGGCCTCATCCCCACAACTATGGCCGATGGTTGTGGGGGTCTGCGGGCAGGGGGCTTATCAGAATCTGGAAGCCCCCTTTAACCACTTCCCGACCGCCGTATGCAAAATGACGGCCGGGAAGTGGCTCAGTTATCCTGACTGGACGTCATATGACGTCCTCAGGATAACAAGCCGCCGCGCGCCCAGGGGGCACGCATCGCGGCGATCGGTGGTGTGGGAGGTCAGTCTGACCCCCCGCAATACCAATCTCGGTAAAGCGCTTCGATCGGAACCACTTTACCATGTGACCAGCCGTGACCAATCACGGCTGGTCACAGTGTAACACAGGAAAGCCGTTTATCGGCTTTCCTGTACTCAGGTCTGCAGACCTGAGGAGGGGAGAGCCGATCGGCTGCATCCCTGACAGGCAGGGTTTGTGCTGATGATTTATCAGCACAGCCCTCCCTCGGATCGCCACCCTAGACCACCAGGGAGCCTGCCCAGGGACCACAAGGGATGTGCCCACCCAGGACCACCAGGGAGCCGACCAGGGACCACCAGGGAGCTGATCTGGACCACCAGGGAGACCCCCCTAGACCACCAGGTTAGTGACATACTGCCCAATGTGGATGGCACTCAGTGCCACCTTCAGATGCCACCCTAGACCACCAGGGAATGAGCCCCTATCAATGTATATGCCCACCAGTGCCCACCAGTGCCCCTATCAGTGCCCACCAGTGCCCCTATCAATGCATACCAGTGCCACATATCAGTGCCCACCATTGCCACCTACCAGTGCCCACCTATCAGTGCCCATCAGTCAGTGCCACCTATCAGTGCCCAGTGCCGCCTATGAGTGCCAATCAGTGCTGTCTATTAGTGCCCATCTGTGCCGCTTAGCAGTGTCCGTCAGTGCTGCATATCAGTGCCCATCAGTGCTGTATATCAGTGCCACCTCTCAGTACCCGTCAGTGCTGCTTATCAGGGCCGCTTAACAGTGCTCATCATCGCTGCATATAAGTGCCTCATCATCAGTGCCACCTCATCAGTGCCGCCTCATCAGTGCCAATCAGTACTGCCACATCAGTGCCCGTCAGTGTAGCCTCATCAGTGCCCACCAGTGATGGAGAAAATTTACTTATTTACAAAGTTTTGTGACAAAAATAGAGAATTTTTTTTTTTTTTCAAAATTTTCGGTCTTTTTTTATTTGTAGCACAAAAAATAAAAACCACAGGGGTGATCAAATACCACCAAAAGAAAGCCCTATTTCTGGGAACAAAATGATAAAAAATCTGTTTGGGTGCAGCGTCGCACGACCGCGCAATTGTCATTCAAAGCGCAACAGCACTGAAAACTGAAAATTGGTCTGGTAGTAAAGTGTTCTAAGTGCATAGTATTGAAGTGGTTAATAAGGTGGCCCCCAAATCCTGACCCCCCCATTACATTACATTGTACCCCTACCCATTCACCAAAAAAGGAGTGTAGTGTTAAAAAAAACAAGAGGCAGTTTTTGACAAGTCATTTATTTTGTAAAATAGCTCTTTTCTTCTTTCTTCTTTCTTCCTCCATCTTCTCCTGGCCCGGTCCTTCTTCTGGTCTTCTGCTTCTTCTTTTAGTCTTCTTGCTTCCTCTTTTCGTCTTCAATTTTCATCTTTTTCTTCTTTCTTCTTTCACCGTAGCTGCTCTCTGCTGCTGCAGTCCAGTCCCTGCGCATCTCCCAGAATGGGCAGTCTTCACAATGACAGTACTTTTATAAGAAGGGGCGGGGTCACCCAGTGATGTAACTGAGTGATGCAATGTCAGAGGGGGCAGGTCACCCATTTACCTCACCGCGTGGCCCTGCACCTTTTTATAAAAGAACTGTCATTGTGAAGAATGCCCATTCTGGGAGATGCCAGGGGCCGGACTGCAGCAGTGGGGAGAGTGGCGGCGGTGAAAGAAGAAGAAGAAGATGAAGATTGAACATTGAAGACGAAGATGAAGAGGATTTTAAATGATTATTTTTCCTATGGAAATGTCATTTTGCTCTGGCTATGTTCTACACCTCACAGAGATGCACCCTTTTACACACAGACTAAGGAAACCCCCCAGGCACAATATTTAAAGGAGTTTTTCTTTTTTTTTTTCACTTTGAGCATTATTAAAATCACTGCTCCTGAAAAAACGATTGATTTAAATACTTTTTTTTCATTGATACATGTCCCCTAGGGCAGGACCCGGTTTCCCATACACTTTCTAGGGCAATAACATTGCATATAAGCCTTTAAAATTAGCACTTTAGATTTTTCACGTTCAGGTCCCATAGACTTTAATGGTGTTTGGATGTTCGCCCTGTACTTTTTGTCTGTTCACACGTTCTGGTGCGAACTGAACCGGGGGGAGGGGTTGTTCGGCCCATCCCTAATCTCTAATTGTGGCACAGACAGCAATAAAAACTGACAGGTGTACTAATCCATTTTTACTCTATCCAAAACTAAAAAAAGTTATGATTTTAGTTACATTTTAAAGCTAACTTTGGGATAAACAAGCAGTTTTCAAATACAAGAGTCACGTGTATTCTTACTTGAATCACAAAATCTGGTCCAGAACCAGCCCTGCCAAAGTGGCTGGTAAAACCCAGACCAGATTCCACCTTAGTCCACTGCAAATTAACTTATGTGAGGGGACATGTATCGTCCATCGATCACATCACCTTGTATAATGTTACATACCCCCCTTCTGCTGAAGCCCCTGCGGCTGAGCAACTGTCCCAACCAGACAGTGGACATGGGAAAGGACATCTGCATTATTCTGGAGTTTCTCTGCTCTATGCTCCACTGTGAATTTGAATGCTTGCAGAGCAAGGAACCACCTTGTCACCCGCCTGTTTTTCTCCTTGTTATCACACATCCATTTAAGGGGCATGGTCAATGATTAATTTGAATAATCTCCCCAACAGGTAATATTTCAGGGCATCTAAGGCCCATTTCATTGCTAAACATTCCTTTTCAACAATGGCATAGTTTTTCTCATGTCCGTTGAACTTTCTGCTAAGGTAGACCACTAGGTGCTCCTCCCCGTCTCTGACCTGGGACAGTACAGCACCCAGTCCCACATCAGAGGTGTCCATCTGTACCACAAATTCCTTTGTGAAATCTGGGGTCACGAGCACAGCTTGTACACAAAAGGCTTGCTTCAACATTTATAATGCCTTCTCTGCCTGCGGATTCCACTTCATCATGACTGGCCCTCTACCCTTCGTCAGATCTGTCAGTGGGGCTGCAATGGTGGCAAAAATGGGAATAAAATGCCTGTAGTATCCTTTGATCCCAAAAAATGCACAAACTTGCTTTTTATTTATAGGTTGGGGCCACTTTTGAACTGCCTCAATTTTATTGATAGGAGGTTTGATCAGCCCCGACCAATAATGTAGCCAAGGTATTTGGCCTCCTTCAAGACTATGGCACACTTTCTGGGGTTGGCATTGAGTCCTGCTTTATTAAGAGAATCTACTACTGCTTGCACCCGGGGCTAATGGGATTTCCAATCTGGGCTGTGGATAACTACGCATTCCAAATAGGCAGCTCAGTATTGGCGATGTGGTCTTAAGGACTTATCCATCATCCTCTGGAACGAGGCAGGAGCACCATGCAAGCCAAAAGGCATCCGCTTATACTGGAAGGACCCCTTGGGGGTAGAAAATGCAGTTTTCTCTTTCGCAGACTCCATTAGGGGTATCTGCCAATAACCTTTAGTCAGGTCTAACATAGTTATGTACCGGGCACTACCCAACCTGTCAGCAAGCTCGTCAACCTGAGGCATTGGGTACCCATCAAATTTGGACACGCTGTTCAACTTTCTGAAAGTGTTAAAAAACGTTATCATTCCATCTGGTTTTGGGACCAATACTATGTGACACTTCCGGTTCTGGCGCTCCATGGCTTAGCTGCACCCTCGCTCGGCTCCCGCAGTAAGCCCCTAAAATCAGCCTATAAAGCCACCTCATCTGCCCTAAATGGTACAGGCCTACACCGGAGGAGTCCCAGAACACATGATGGAGCGGTACCCCGATCGTTCCTGCAGCAAAAGGGAACCGAAGACGTAGGACAGGCCGTGGTGCCTGTCATGGTGACCACGCTGGGGGAGCGATCGTTTCCGAACCTTTGGACCTCGCAACGTCCACGGATATGCACAACACGGAGCTAATAGCCCAGTCTGTAGCGGCTCTCCTGGCCCCCACGATCACATCCACAGTGGAAAGAGCGGTGCGGGCAGGAATGGCTCCGTTACATAAAGACCTGAGGGAACAGGCAGCCAGGCTCACAGAGGCCGAACAGAGAATCGCACATGTGGAAGAAGAGTTGTACCACACACAAGACTCAGACCGAGCGCAGGACACCCAAATTCGGCTCATAGTGGAAATACTTGAAGACCTCGAACAGGTCAAGAAGGAGTAATCTGGGGCGTGGCCTGACGCGTGGAGAGAAAGCAGCTCTGGAAAGGAGCTCCAGACCTGTGGATACTAATCCAAAGTCATCCTTCACTTTAAAACACCGGAGAACCATCTAAGGTACAGCCTAAACCCACAGCACACCCTAGCACACTGTGGATGAGACTGTAGGCAGCTTCTCAGGGAATCTAGGGAGGTAACGGCCGGACCTTTTTTTATCAGCCGCACCTGAACAATCCTACATCCGCAGATCTCCCTTACCTAGAGGGACTCACAGCAGGCCCATCTATTACCTGGGGGCAAAAAAAAAGTTTTAAACGGCGGAGATCCATCTGCGATCGGCAGCCGGCCCGAAATTTAGCCCCCGGCTTCAATTGCGGCCTACCCGTTCGTATCGGCGGCCATCTTGCGGCCCATTCTTTTGGATTGACAGAGCAAAAAAACACAAAACTGAGGGAGCTCCAACTATAATGACATACTGGAACAGTGCCTATACCCCCTAGTGACCCACAAGATTACCCTTAATAGTGGAAAAAAGCGGAGCCTGAGCTGAATTAATCACCGGAACGGCGGCCATCTTGGTGCTCCCACTCTGCACCCACTTCATTATTACTCAACATTAACTAATGAATTACTTTAAAAACATAAAGTATTCGGGGGATAAACAATATCTCTTTAATGGAGGTTAATATCAAAATATTAACTAGATGGTATCTGGTGCCTGAGAGGCTCGCCAGGATGTTCCCTGGGACATCCCCACTTTGCTTCAGGGAGTGTGGACACTTGGGCTCATTGAGACATATTTTTTGGGAATGTCCCAGGATAAGAACATTCTGGAATGCAGTCTTTAGGATTATGAGAAAAATTACTAAGAGCAATATTCCTCAGAATGTGTTGGTCGGTTTACTAAATCAAACTATTCCGGGCATCTCAAAAGCCTCTCGGGCATTGATGGGATTCATATTGATAGGAGCTAAATTAACCATAGCGAAGAGTTGGAAATCCAAGACTGTCTCTTTCCAACAAGCTAAACGGAAAATAACTTGGATGATGTTACAGGAGAAAGTAGCCTGTGCTTTAGCTGACAGATCAAATACCTTTAGGAGCACCTGGGAGCCATGGGCAACTTACATAGGTTCCCCCATTTAGTGTACGGTAATTTTTTTTGTCCACAGGGAATGGACGTGTATCACTGGGGACTTGGAACCCCCCCTGTTTCTCTCCTATCCTTCCCTCTTCACCCTAATTCTTACTTTTTTTCTCTCTTTACTCTTTCTCTCATTATCTTTTCCCTCCCTTTTCTCTTTCTCTGGAGACAATACCAAGGTACGAATAGGTGGTTTTCCTACTTCACGCAAGGAGGAGTTTATTGACCCACTTTGTCTTCTATTGTGTTTGCTGCGCAACCTTATGTCTATACTTTACCGATTGGAGGTTTTAGCTATATCCGATAGCTACCCTCTGTGACGATTGACATTTTGCACTGGTGGACGGACCACAGCATGATCCCTTAGGGGTGGCCGGTCCCCAGTCTTGGTCGCCGTGCCGGAGGGGTTGATCCAGTACCCCCAGATACAAACATTGTAATTATTTAACGCTAGTAGCCGCCAGCACACAATGTTAGCCGAGGCTCAACGCTTCTGAATTAAGAAAACCACTACCTTATAGGATGTTTCCTTTATAAGTTCTTTTTTTATTTTTTTTATATATATAATTGTGTGTGTATAGGGGATATTATCTGATACTTCTAGGAAGTTTCTTACTCCCCCTAAAGCAGAAACAGTTATGTAACAATTACTGTTGAATGGATGCGCTTCTCAGAAATATTATTGCAATCTTGACTTTTTTGACACTTCTGCTATTGAACGGTGTATTTTGTCATTGCACATTTCTCTTATCTGTGATTTGTACAAGTCGATATTTTTATAATAAAAATTTTCTTTAAAAAAAAAAAAAACATAAAGTAGAAAGCTACATCAACTACTGCAGCACACAAGGAGCCACAAGACTTACACCCATGTCTATGTGATATCATAACTGACACAGCACTGAATAATCAACTGCCCGGATAGCTACTACCATCCAATAGACTTGCATATAATTACATTTGCACGCCATACGCCACAATGACACGCAAAAGGAAAGACTCCTCCCAACGAAAAAAATTGAACGACTTTTTTACTAACTAACTAACAAAAGCCCTCTAAATGAAGGCAAGAACAATTCCTCCCCAGCGTCATCCTCCTCAACCTCGGGGTCTCCAAGCCCAGTATCCCAGGGGGACAAGGATCGCCACTCACCGGCAGTATCCACCCCGACATCGCGTAGTCCAGTGAAATCCAAACCCAGGCTCTCAGACGATGTCACCCTAAACAAGTCAAGTCCTGATCAAGTCTCACTAGATGACACCAGAGAACTATCGGACACCATCAACACCTTCCCCACGTCCAACCAACCTGTTTCAGACACAACACTTAAAGACATGTTGGTCTCGCTCCGAGGCTCACTGCATTCCGATATGATGGAGTGCATGCGAAGCTTCAAGGGAGAAATTCAAGAGCTGGGGGGCAGGGTAGACCACGTTGAAAAAAAATGGGGGAGTATGCAGCCTCATACAATTCATTGGTAGATTCCCATAATGAACAATCTGACGAGGTGGCATGGCTGAGGGCAAAGGTTGCTGACCTAGAGGACAGGTCACGCAGAAACAACGTCAAGATCAGGGGCCTCCCAGAGTCTATTCAACCAAATCAGCTGGCGCATTATGCCAAAGATCTGATGCACCAATACCTTCCTGAAACATCACAAACAGAACTCCTTATCGATAGGATTCACCGCCTACCCAAACCCTCCCACTTACCAGACAACATACCAAGAGATGTACTTATGCGAGTACATTTTTACCATGTCAAAGAAAGATTTCTACTAGCTTTCCGTAAAAATGCGTGTCCAGACGAGCAATATTCAAACATACAACTATACTCAGATCTTTCGCAGTACACGATGCAAAAACGCAAAGCGTTGGTTTCCATTACAAAAGCTCTAAGGAACCACAGTATCGTATATAGATGGGGCTACCCATCCAAGCTGACCATCACCAAGGATGGTAGGTCCACCACAATCTCATCCTTAGAAGAAGGGCTTTATCTACTGCGTACTTGGAATATATTACCAGGAACATCAGACAGCGACACGCATCCATCCACCACACCACACCTCCAGGAGGAATGGCAAATGGTGTCGCGCAAAAAAACAAATAAAAAGCACCATACCCAGCCCTCCCGGGCATGAACTCTAACATGCTCAGGCTCAAAGTTCAGTGCTGTGTTTACCCAAACCGGTATACACCCCCCCTTGGATTGTTGTGCAGAAACCTGCCTACAGGACCGTGATGGATCCTACATTTTTACATGCCTGTTGCACAAATTGTTTAATCTCACATGTTTTTCCTTTCTTTCTATGCTCGCCAATGATCTCTGATAAACATTGCCTAAAGTGGACCGGCTGGAACCTCATCTCCCCACCCCGGGACATACCGCCAGGACCCTCACTCTGGCCCAGAAGTGGAAAGGTAAGCAATCACCAGTGGAAACCCAACACACCGCTTACCACCCTTACACTTCCCCATGGCTCTTAAAGTACTCTCTCTCAATGTAAACGGGCTGAACCACCCCGTCAAGAGAACTTCCATGTGGGCAGAAGCCTTGAAATTGCATGCTGACGTGCTGTGCATCCAAGAAACACATTTTCTGGACAGCAACCCGCCCAAATGCACACACAGCAACTTTCCACATATGTACCACGCCTTGGCTCAAAAAAAGCATGCTGGGGTTCTCATTGCCATCAGAGACACAGTCTCCTTTCAGATGAGGGAGGTTGTTGTGGACCAAGCTGGCAGATACTTAATACTTGTTGGATCCTTTAACAACAAAATACTTACTATAGTTAACCTATATGCACCAAATTCACACCAAATGAGATTTCTAAAAAGGTTACTCAAGAAAGTCAACAAGCACAAGGAAGGAGGCTTAATCCTCTGCGGAGACTACAATATTACAAGCGACTCCAAGATTGACTCATCAGCTACGACGAACCGTCCTCCTCCCTCTTTACAAAACCTACTACACAGTGAAGAGGTGTATGATGTTTGGAGGTGTCAACACCCGGGTGAAAGAGAATACACATTTCACTCCTCCAGACATAATACATATTCACGCATTGATATGGTAATTGTCGATAGGAATGTCTTAACAGGGGTGTCCTCCTTGGCCATCTATGGCATCACGTGGTCTGATCACGCCCCGGTGTCAATAATGGTGGCCGAGGGGCACATCCTAAACCGCCCCCTGGTGTGGCGGGCTAATACACGCTTGTTTCAGAGTCCTGAGATTGTGGACACAATTAAAAAGCAGCTTGAAGAATTCTTCACGCACAATGAGGGCTCAGTAGCCAGCCCAAATGTCCTGTGGTGTGCCCATAAGGCCTTCCTAACAGGTATGCTTTTGCAAATCAGCGCCAGGGAAAAAAGAAAAAGGGAACATAAACTAAACACCATCTTAGCAGATATTAAAACAGCGGAAACACAAAACAAAGCCCAGCCATCATCAGCTCTAGCTAACACACTGACAAAACTGCGGACCGATTTTAGGACATTCCTCCTGGAGAGGCACAGCAGATACGTAGACAAACTCAAACTGTCCTATTACTCCTCCGACAACCGGGCGGGCAAGAAGCTGGCCGCCAGGCTGAAGGACCGAAACATTAGGTCAAGGATCCCCTTCTTAATCAGACCATCGGACAACTCTAAATTAGTAGACCCTGCAACTATAGCAGATGCATTTGCAGACTTCTATTCCTCCCTTTACAACCTCAAAGAGGACCAGGATACTAGCCAACCCACCAATGACCTAATACAAACATTCTTAGACTCTGTTAAACTCCCCACTATAACAGCAACCCAGCTAGAAAAATTAAACGCAGCTATTGACCCTACAGAGATATTAAAAATGATTCCGACCCTACCACAGGGTAAATCCCCTGGCCCGGATGGGCTCCCAAATGAGTACTACAAGACATTCCGTGACATTTTGGCCCCCAGACTGGCAAACACCTTCTCTCCGGCTGCCACTTTGGAATCGTTTCCCCCTGAGATGTTGAAAGCCTACATCGTCACTATCCCGAAGCCAGGCAAAGACTCCGCGGCCCCCTCAAACTACAGACCAATATCGCTACTTAATGCGGACGTGAAACTATATGCAAAGATACTGGCACATAGACTCGCGTCCATTCTTCCCACCCTTATCAAGTCGGACCAATCAGGCTTTACAGCAGGCAGACAGCCATCGGACGCCACTAGGAGGGTCTTGGGTATAGTCCAACACTTGCGGGCCTGTCGGACGCCTTCGTTGCTCCTCTCCTTGGACGCGGAGAAGGCGTTCGACAGGATCCACTGGGGATACATGAGGCAGGTGTTGATGAAATATGGCCTCCGAGGACATATCTTGTCGGCCGTCCTGGCCCTTTACTCCTCGCCCAGTGCCCAAGTGTTCACTTCGAATGCCCTGTCCAAAACCTTCAAGATCACAAATGGTACCAGCCAGGGATGCCCCCTTTCGCCTTCTATTTTCAATCTACTTATCGAGCCCCTTGCAGAAAAAATCCGATCCCACCCCCTTATAACTGGCATTGACCTGGAAAACAATTCCTCTAAACTATATTAATTTGTTTGCGGATGATATCATTCTCTTTATCTCTGCCCCTGAAAAATCCCTGCGCCACGTACACCACACCTTGGAAACATTCAGCCAGGTATCATACTATAAGGTTAACCACACTAAGTCCCTTATACTGGGTATTGGCATACCCCCTCAACTTAAAATTAATTACAGTACATTCCCATACTCCTGGGCCACCAAAAGCGTTCCCTACCTGGGCATCCAAATTACAGAGGACCCCGCTAACTTAGCAGATACTAACCTACCTCCCTTAATTGACAAAATTTCAAAAGATTTAAACAGGTACTCCAAAACGGAGTTATCCTGGATGGGGCGTCTGGCCTCCTTCAAGATGTTAATACTTCCACAGATACTCTACGTGTTCCGCACACTGCCCATTCCAATTAAACCTAAATATATGAAGTCACTAGAGCTACTTCTGAGAAGCTATGTGTGGCAATCTAAACGCCCTAGATGTGCCAAAAACATCCTAATTAAACATAGGGACGCAGGGGGCATGGGATACACCGACCTCAAGGACTATTGCTATGCTTCGGTACTAACCCAGCTCCGCACATGGTTCAATCCAGCAGACGACAGTCCGTGGAGGTCTGTGGAACAAAACCTAATCCCCTCCAAAAATTTTGAAACCTTTCTTTTAGCAGACGTATGGAAACCTCATCCCCTCCATCGCTTCCCCCTAACTATCCAAGCCACAATCAACGCTTGGAGGCAACTTTGCAAATTAGAACACGATCCAAAAACATTTACTGAAATTCCCGTCCCCATAGCAATCTTCTCTGAGGTGATCCCTAACTTAGATCTTTCAGGATGGATCTCTAGAGGGCTTACGCATGTTTCCCAACTTTATGATGTATGCGGGCTGAGACACTTTCAAGATCTGTCGAACGAGTACGCCATTCCACATACCGATTATTATATGCATATTCGGATTTCCCATCTCCTCAACTCCCTGAAAACATATAAGATTTATCTACCAAAAGAGGCATGGGAATTCTATAAGAACCCCAAACATATGACTAAAGGGATCTTCCTGTTCTACAACCTCCCCCACCAAAAAATGTCCTTCTCCAATTCCACACACCATTTAAAATGGGAACACGAACTAGAACGTTCCTTCACACTCCAACAATGGAAAACGGCTGCTCACACGATTTACAAATCCTCTAAGTCCTATCAGAAACTGACCCTGAGGTGGTACCTAACGCCTCTTAGAGTATCTAAGTTTTCTCGGGATTCCTCCCCTCTGTGCTGGAGGGGTTGCGGGGAAATCGGAAACATGTTGCATGTATTTTGGAACTGTAAAAGTCTTACTAGCTTCTGGAACGGCATTTTTAGGAAAATCTCCTCTATAACTGGGTGTCTCACAAGACCAGACCCGGCCCTGGCTCTTCTGGGTCTGGGAATAGAGCGGTTCCCTCCAGACTTCCGAGCAGTTGTCACACACATATTCTTGGCAGCAAAAATGCTCATAACTAGAAATTGGAGAACTGACAATACTCTAAATCCCCTGGATGCACTAGCCCTGGTCCACACACATTACACCTATGAATAGTGTTGAGCAAACCCGGACTGTAACGTTCGGGTCCGTACCGAACTTTCGGGTGTCCGTGGCACGGACCCGGACCCGGACATTTCAAAAATCGTTCGGGTTCGGTCCACACCTGGTCCCGATCACGTAGGTCCCCTAAATCTCATAACAGTCAAGAGGTTAAAGATCAATACTCGTAAAAACGACGGTTCTTATACACACACTGTTGACGAGCCTTCAGACCTCCCTTGGCGAGATAAGGGTCTGGGTCTTCTCGGTCCCGGCCCAGACCAGAACACTCTGTGGGTCAATATCTCCTCTAAAAGGATTTTTACGGCAAGGTCTTCGATCATTCTGAAAATGTCAAGGTTTTATGTACGTTGTACAAAGGCTAAAGGGGCGTTGGGGAGGTCGTGTCTCCCCTCCTTAGGGCTCTTTTGAATCTATGAGATTCTCCGCAATCCATGG
>BLSH010275841.1:468130-491726 GCA_018402905.1 Glandirana rugosa | reverse complement strand
CCCTCTCCCCATTTTTTGTAGGGCACTTGCCCTAGTTTGAAGATGATTTTAGAACAGTTATATGGCTTCTACCGTTAATTAATACTTTTCAGACACAGTTTGAAGATGATCCACATTCACCTCCATTTTTGCATTTTTTAAGTTTTTATTTTTTTTAAAAATATTTAAAGTTATTTCCCTGTCCCCATTTTTTTGTAGGGCACTTGCCCTACCCTTACCCCCATTTTACTTCCTTTTGCAGCCCTCTGGGGCTTTCCAGGACTTTGCTACAGCCATTTTTGTGCCTAAAAGTTCGGGTCCCCATTGATTTCAATGGGGTTCGTTGTCCGTGCGATCGTTCGGGTTCCGTCCGGACCCGGACCCGGACTTTGTCCCGAAGTTCGGACGGACCAGCAGAACCCGAACTTCCAGGTGTTCGCTCAACTCTACCTATGAATCCTTATTAATAACTAACCTAACCAAACGCAAAGCATTCAACACATGCTGGGAGATCTGGAGGGAACATCTCACTAACATCTAAAACACCTCTCTTTTGGAGTCTAACCGGACCACGAATGATATTTTCTTTACCTTCAATATTTTGGCGCTTATTTACTTCCTTTTCCTCCTTTTTCTTAAATGCACTTTTGATATTCCTCCTCTCTTTACCTCCTTTAACCCTATCAATTCCTTGTTGAATTCTACTGTTGTATAATGTGCATCTTAGTATCAGTTACACATCAAACCCATTGTTTTGTGCAAAGTAATCTTGGAACAGGCAACTGCCTTAGCAATTTTGACCTACAAAATGTATTGAAATAGCTTTCTCTAAGATACGATGTAATATGCTTTGTACTGTTGAGATGTTCACTTCACCTTTTACGCACTTGTATTTGATACTTTACATTCTATATTTTTGTATCTCTGAAATTTAATAAAAATAAAGTTTAAAAAAAAAAAAAAAATGAAGGAGTAATCTGAGATTTATCGGGGGGTCCCCGAGTTGATCTCCCCCACTGCGCTACCCCACTTCTACGTGGTCAAAATACCAGAGGCCCTAGGCCTACGTGGTCCTTTCCAGGTGGAGCGAGCCCATAGGCTGGGCCCCCCGGGATCTGACCGAAACACACCGAGACCTGCCATAGCCAAATATCTGAACTATGTGGATAAACATGACATTCTACAGAAATTCCGTCAAACAAAATCCCTCATGATTGACGGAGCAAGGATTCTCATCTTTGCTGATTATTCTGCCGAGGTGGCGAAGAAAAGGAAATCCTTCCAAACCGTTTGAGCGGAACTTTTTAAGAGGAACATCAGATTCACCCTGGCCTTCCCGGCTAAGCTACGCCTCAAGGCTCCGTCCGGGGAACAGCTAACCTTCACCGATCCTTCTGAAGCTGAATGCTTCCTGCGCTCCCAAGCTACTCCTACGTACGCAGCTGTGGCATCCAAAGCACACTTAAAGCTCCTTGGACCACAGCATATGGTTTTTTTATGGTTTTTATGGTCAGTAAAAACCAATACCGGATGAGCTGCTCCTTCCAGGAGGTACCGCCATTCCTCCAAAGCCGACTTGATGGCCAGCAATTCCCTATCACCGACATCATAGTTCCAGCAAGATGGTGCACCACCACATTATGGGTGTCAGGTCCGAGCATTCCTAGATAAACAGTTTCCTGGAAACTGGATTGGTTGTCGTGGGCCAGTTGAATGGCCCCCAAGGTCTCCCGATCTGACCCCCTTAGACTTTTATCTTTGGGGTCATCTGAATGCAATTGTCTATGCTGTGAAGATACGAGATGTGCAGCACCTGAAACTACGGATACTGGAAGCCTGTGCTAGCATTTCTCCTGCGGTGTTGCTATCAGTGTGTGAAGAGTGGGAGAAGAGGGTTGCATTGACAATCCAACACAATGGGCAGCACATTGAACACATTTTATAAGTGGTCAGAAACTTGTAAATAGCTCATGAATGAATAAAGTTACGTTAAAACCAAGCACACCATTGTTTTTCTTGTGAAATTCCCAATAAGTTTGATGTGTCACACGACCCTCTTCCTATTGAAAAAACAAAAGTTGGATTCAAAATGGTCGACTTCAAAATGGCCGCCATGGTCACCACCCATCTTGAAAAGTTTCCCCCCTCACATATACTAATGTGCCACAAACAGGAAGTTAATATCACCAACCATTCCCATTTTATTAAGGTGTATCCATATAAATGGCCCACCCTGTACATCCGAGCTGCCTGGGAAGAAAATTCCCTCACGAATCAGGACCACCAGTCCAATCGCAACCTCTTCTGGGAGGCGAGGAAAGCCTTCCTGAGAGGGAGGGTGATTTCCTATGCAGCATCCTACAAACGCAGATCATTAGCCAAGTACCGTTCAGCCAGCCTGCAACTCCAAGCAGCCCAACTCTCACTAGCTTCTAATAACAACCAAGCCAACAGAGATAAATGGCAGGCCGCCAAACACGCCTTTGATCTCTGGGCAGATACAGTAGAGCTATCCCATAGAGCACAGACAGATGCTACGTTCTACCAACATGGTAATAAATCAGGGAAATTATTAGCCAGACTTTGCAAGGGCACATTCACTCTGACCCATATCACAGCTCTGACAGATAAGCTAGGCCACACACACTCCAACCCCATGGCAATAGCTCAAGTTATGCTCGACTTTTACACCTCTCTTTATTCCCCAGACGAGATAGACACACAAAAAGCAAACCAATTCCTTAGCCAACTAAATATCCCCACGATCAACTGCAAAAATTGAATTCCCCGATCACTCCAACCGAAATTCTACATGCTATACAAACCACATCTCCAAACAAAGCACCTGGACCAGACGGTTTTACGGGTGACTTTTATAAATCACTAAAGGACATCCTTACCCTGACCCTCTCAAGAGTATACGATCACATTTGGTCAGGAGGTAATTACTTGCCCACTGGCAACCAGGCGATAATCAAACTCCTCAGCAAGAAAGGCAAAGACCCACTGGCCCCGGATCATACCATCCATATCGCTTCTAAATTTAGACGCTAAGTTTTTGTCCAAAATAATAGCATCTAGATTAGCAGACATTATTCCTTCCATAATGCACCCTGCCCAATCGGGCTTTGTCTGGGGACGGACAGCGACCCTAAATATTCGGAAAATTATATCGGTATTGGGATACGCAAAAAAACACCATATTCAAGACACAGCTATAATAACATTGGATGCCGAAAAGGCATTCGATAACGTGAGCTTTGAATGGCTTTTCTCGGTCCTCCGTGCTCTAAATTTTCAGGGTCCCTTCCTTCATACGATACAACAGCTATACGCACGCCCTACGGCTAGGATAGTAGCGGCCGGTATACTGAGCCCAGAGCTTCTGCTACATAAGGGTACAAGACAAGGGTGCCCCCTGTCTCCCTTACTGTTCAATCTAGCCCTGGAACCTTTGTCCAGGTTCCTTACTGTCAAAGCGCCCCTACACAGTGTTACTCTCGGCGACCAGGAATTACGTACGGCTCTTTTTGCCAACGATGTACTCATTTTTACATCAGACCCGGTCAAGGATATGCATGTAGTCAAAGACATCTTTGACGACTTTCGTAGTCTCTCAGGCTTACGTATCAACTATTCCAAGAGTGAAATCCTCCCTCTGGGCACCACTAAACACCACTCATGGGCTTCACTCTCCCCCTTCCCTATGGCGCACACCCACATCATCTGTCTAGGTATACAAATTGGTAAAACCCCCTCCTCCATATACACCTTAAACTACCCTCCACTATTCACAAAAATATCACAGGAGTTGTCCCGGTGGATGGATCTTCCATTATCGCTTCTGGGGAGATGCCGTCTTTTCAAGATGGTGAGCTTTGCCAAATTGCTGTACCCACTGCATACTCTACCCTTACTCCTAAAGCATAAGGATAGACAAAAACTAAATTCTACTGTCGTGAAATTTTTATGGCGGGGTAAAAAACCACGAATCTCACAAGCAAAGCTATACTCTCCCAGGGGCGATGGTGAGATTGGTCTACTGCATATCAGGATGTATAACATTGCTTGCCTCCTTCTTGCAGGGTTGGATTGGATAGCAAACACCTCACGGTATTCCAACACTTTACTGGAATCAGCTATGGCTAAGCCGACTCATCTCCGACAGAACTTGCCGCTGAGAGATACCGTCATTGCATGGAGGGAATCTCGGAAATTGCAAAAACTGTTGCCTCACATCTCACGGCATCTGCCTATAAGGGGCAATCCCCAATTTCCAGCATCTCAGGACAGCTTGGCTTTCCAACTATGGGAATCACACGGGCTGTCGCACATGGCCTTACTCTGTGACGAGGGATCGGGCAAGCCTATACCATTTACAGACCTTAGCAAGACTTATAATCTACCTCCATCCCACGTCTTTCACCATTCCCAATGCCTAAGCTTTATACGCTCAATCCATAAACTTGCCACTTCTCCATTCCGCCCTTCTTTCATTGACCAGTTACTTGTCAAGGGCTCCTTCTCTATAACAGACATATACAAACCTCTCATTCAAAAAGCTATACCTTCGCTGATGGAGGTGGCTGCCACAAAATGGTCAAAAGACTTTCCGTTGGAGAATCTAGTGGACAAACTACATCCGGGATACAATATGGTCATGCGACACACAACATGCCAAACATGGAAGGAATCTCAGCTAAAGTTGCTACATAGAGCCTTCATCCATTTTATTAGAAACAAGGAGCATCCAAAAACAGCATCCTGCTCATGGTGCTCCTCTGTCAAACCCTCGATAGCACACCGCTTTTGGCACTGCCCCCTAATCCAGTCCTTCTGGACAAAAATTGTGGACTTTATTTGTAAGGTATCGAGCATAAGGATCCCAAAGGCCCCCAAACTTCTCTTGTTTGGTTACCTGGACCAAACCAGCCTCCATGCTTTCCCAGCTGTAACATTTACAACCCACATACCCTGGTTTCAAACAACTCTCTTGACAGCCCGCAAAACCATACTGAAAAGCTGGACACAACCACTTGGCCCCTCCATGGCCATGGTAAAGAAAGACTTAATATGGCTGTTATATATGGATAGACTCACTTCCAACTTTTTGGACGCATCCTCCAACCATAGCTTCCAAACCAAATGGTCTCCCTTCATGCAGATGGCTCTCTCACTGGAGAAAGTGGAGGCTATCAAAAAAGTACCTCACCGCTATTTTATGACGGCAAACAGCAGCAGCATCAGGGGCCCTGATGGCTCCACCACCTTCTCGGAGGCATCACCCTATAAACCGACAATGCCTATTCTGAGACTCCTAACTCAAACTCAATGTCTTCTCTTTGCTGTACTTGTGGTATCATATAATGTCAGTTTTTTCTTCATTGTGCCACCCCAAAGTCTGTCCACCAGAGCAACCAGAATAATCACTGTTATTATTGCTTTTGTACAACTTCGTCATGATGGTCTCTGACCTCCCCCACTCTGGTTTAGCCCCTCCAGCTTATCGCATCTTCACCCAGACCTGCACCCCCTTCAGGGCACACACCAGGTGCAATTCAACATCATGACTACTCAACTCCAGCAGGTTGGGAGGCTCATACTCCTCCCTATTACCCATAATCACACCTCCATAAACGCTGACACACCCCTATCTCTCTCCTTACCCCTACGACTTTATATACGGACACCCCCCCACCTTCATTTGGGTATACAGTACCCTATCCCTCAGTCCTCATCCAAGTTCTGTTTCCATCCCCCTTCCCTTACCTTACTATTATATGTAAACACGATCACCCCGCTGACGACGTCATCTGTGACGAAACGTACGTCCGGGAGGAGGGCGCGCTGACGTCACCACTGTGTTCGAGTGATCGTGTTTAGTAGCCGGCCGGCATACATGCATACATGCGTTTTTTATCCATGTTAAATATGAGTACATTTCTTTACATTTTAATAAACTGATTTCAACGTACTTCACTATGAGTTATCCTCTCTTCTATATGATGCACTGTTAACCGTGAGTGGGAGAGCGGGATCAAACGTGACAGAAATTCCTAGCCCTTCGGTGATCATAATAGAGGAAGGTGCTGCATAGAGATAAAGGGACCCCTTTTTTCTGAAGTGGAATAAGAGTGACCCAGATCCCAGGCCGGGGATTTACAGGCAACTGAACACTCAGTGTTCTGGTAAGCCCCCTTATTATTATTGGTGGCGGACCTCTGATTCACTTCACCTTTCTTTCTGTGGTGTGATATCACAATTTTGATGAACTGCACAGACTTTTAGTGGTGTAGGGAATACCACACCATTGGGACTCTATAACAATAATTTTTATTTTTATTCCTATATTATTAATGTGAGCGCAGCTTATTGTCTTTTTTTGTATACATATGTAATTTTGCTGCTGCCGTTTTGGACTCTTTAGCGCGGTTTATTGTGTATTTTAAAGTTATTTTTAAAAGCCATGTAGGGAAAAGAGACCCCTACATTAGGTTCAACAGGTTCCCCATCTACCATTTTAATGTTTTCTCTACCTCTAATGTGCGTGGCATCTTTTAGATGTTCCGTACAAAAATAATATTTTCTGACTAGAGTTGAGCGAACCCGGACTGTAAAGCTCGGGTCCGTACCAGACTTTGGGGTGTCCGTGCCCCGAACCCGGACATTTGAAAAAAAGTCCGGGTTCGGTATTCGGGTATTTTTCGTGCCTTTTCTATAGCTGCAGGGCAGCCAATCAACAAGTGTTTTACTCATTCATGTTCCTACGTAAGGTCCTTTTCCGCTACTTACATGAGTTCAGGGATCAGAAAAGCACCCTTGGTCAAGAGTTGGAAGAAGAAGAACGTAGAGCTTTAGATGACCTTCTGTCACTCATGGATGAGGCCCAGGAGGACCCTGAAAACTCGGATGATGACGACTCTATGTCAATCAGACGCCCGGACTTAAAAATCAAATCGAACAAAATGATCCCGTTAAGTAAGAACAAAACCATCAGCCACTTTTACGATCTAATTTGTGGCGAATTAAAAACAATGAACTGGAATATGCCACGACAGGATAACTTAACAAAAGAAGAAAGAAATGCCCTCAATGAATTACGTGAGGCTCAAGGTGTCATCATTAGGAAAAGCGATAAGGGCGGTAATGTGGTTCTCCTTGATGAAGAGTTCTATGTGGCTGAAATCAAGAGACAGCTTAGGGACCAAAAAACATATCGAAAACTCCCTTCCTCACCCTTCAATAAAGTGACCTTCGATCTGAACAGTTCTCTGAAAATGGCGTGTGAATCTGGCATCCTCAGTCGAAAAGAATTTAATTTCTTGTCGGTTCGGGACTTTAATATACCTGTATTGTATACAATCCCTAAATTACACAAAAATCTCACCCATCCACCAGGTAGGCCAATCATTTCTGCAATTGGTGGTCCCCTAGACAGAATGGGAAAATATCTTGATGAACTACTAAAACCTATGGTTCCGACGCTCAAGTCATATGTGAGAGATACGAAACAGGTACTCAATAGACTACGGGAAGTGGAAGTTGACATGGGATGGCTTCTGGTGGGGATCGATGTAGAATCCTTGTATACATCGATTCCCCACCAATGGGGCATAAAGGCCGTGTCCTTTTACCTAGATAAGCACTTCCCCGCACTGGCTCACCAAAATGAATTCATTCTGGACCTGCTATCCTTTGCCCTCAATAACAACTTTTTCCAATTCAATCAGCAGTATTATCAGCAGATTTCAGGTACCTCGATGGGGGCAGCCTGGGCGCCTGCATATGCGTGTCTCCATCTGGGTATGTGGGAAGAGATTGAAGTATACCCCCAGCCTGATTTCCAGAGATATGTTCACCTCTGGATACGGTATATAGACGATATCCTGATGATCTGGAAAGGAACTGCGAATGATTTACAACAATTCATGGATAATCTCAACAAAAATGCTTTGAACATCAGGCTTACCTTCAATTGGAATGTCGAAAGCGTACCCTTCTTGGACTTGAATATTACCAAGAAAGAGGGAGGTATATGTACATCAACATACCGTAAACCAACAGCAGCCAACACTCTGCTGAGGGCTGATAGCTTTCATCCTCATTCCCTCAAACAGGGAATTCCAATCGGGCAGTTCCTTCGTATTCGAAGGAATTGCTCAGACGATCGAGATTTTAAAAAGGAGGCTCATGCCATGTATGGCCGTTTCAGGGAGAGAGGCTACAGTCATAGGACCCTCAGAAAAGCTAAAAAAAGGGCGATTGAATGTCAACGCCCCTCACTCCTTCTGGAGAAAAATACAGGACAGGATGATACAAAGTCAATCGGTAAGGATCCGGTACGATTCATTAGCAATTTTGGTACACAATGGCCAAGAATCAGGGAAGTGATGTCCAAACACTGGCCAATTTTGACCAGATGTCCCATCATTGCAGGTATAGTGGGAGACCACCCCCACATGGTTGCTAAAAGAGCTCCAAACCTCTCGGACCTTTTAACCAAGTCTGAATACTCCCCCACAAATACTAAAAGTACCTGGTTGTCTACCGTACCACGCACCAAGGGCATGTTTCCTTGTGGTCACTGTCAGATTTGCCAATACGTTGAGAGAACTAAGGAGTTCACCGACGTAAATCAAAAAACGACTTATAGAATAAAGAGTCTGATCAATTGTGCGACCACAAAAGTAATTTACAGCCTCACATGCCCTTGCAATAGATGTTATATCGGAAAGACTAAACGACAATTACGCATCCGTATTGGAGAACATCTTAATGACATCAGACGAAATGAGCCCAAGAGCCATATTGCGGAACACTATTCATTCTACCATGGAGGTAACCCCAAGGGTACTAAGGTTAAAGGCATCTACTCACTAAACATCAGTAGCAGAAGAGGCGATTTTGACAGGATACTTCTGCAAAAGGAAAAGTTCTGGATCTACACGTTAGGAGTCATGACTCCAGCCGGTTTAAATAAAGAACTAAACTTACAACCGTTTTTAGATGCCCCATGATTATTGGGCCTTCACGTTCGTTTAGTGATGTCCACTTCCATGCCGAACCCCTCTCCTCCCTCCATCTACTGCTGTTATTTTTGGTATTTTGTATTTTGTATTCTCCAACTGCCCAATTTCATTGTGGAGACTTGACTTTCCTTCGTCCTCCTCTTGCCACCTATATTGTTGATTAGCATTGGGGTGTCTCATGTTTAAAAATAAGTTTATTAAAATATAGGTTTTTTTTTTTTTTTTTTTTTTTTTTTTTTTTTTTATATAGCCTATATACACCAATAACAGGTAATGTTTGTAGGGATGATGATCACATCCCCGGTGCTATTCGCTGTTGTTGATGGTACTAACTTCCCCAATTTTTTATTTATTTATTTTTTTTTTTTATTTCCCCCCCCCTCCCTATGGGGATTACTAAATACTAAATAGGGATACCTCATCATGTACCTCATCATGTTCTACTAGCCCTCGGTATTGTACAATCACAGCATACATGTATTCACATTTCCTTTCGTTCTGCCATGCACTCTAAATGTAAATGGTTACTTGATATATTGTTTTGTCTCTTTATATATGTTTTTGCCTGATTGCAATCATGATGCGGTTGTTGTTTTTGCTCCTTATTTCCTTGCACAGCATTAAGCGGCACCTGCGATCATTTGATTTTTATTGATTAATTGGACGTTAGGATATGTATATATACACCCCCGTCCAGCAGGTGGCGCTAGTCCTGACGAAGCTGGGGATACCAGCGAAACGCGTAGACTATCTGTGCTGTATGCCAGCTTGCTAGCCTCCTCATTCCCATGAGGTTTTGATCCCGGTTTGAGCCTTCGTCCCTGCTCTGTTCAGCTGGAGCTGTGTGATTGAGGTCCATCGGCATCGGCTTTGACTCGCCTCCATATCCAGTGCCCTTCATATCCTTGGGGACTGGCTTCACTCAGCGTTTTGGAGCGTCCCTGCCTGGGTCTGGCCGACCATTTGGATTGGTGAGTATATGCCGCCGATGCTCATCTCCCTTCCTGATCTCCTCCTCCCGAGCCGCTCCTGATCCGGTTCCCGGTGTCTGCGACCTTGGTGCCTTCCCTGACTTCCATCCGTCATCACCGCAGCCCGACGTCCGTTTCTCCTTCCCCTGGATTCCGGCTTGCTGGAGTCTGTCCTGCAGCGTCCAGGTCCACGCGGCTTCCACATTTCTCCACGGAGCTGCACTCACCTGTCTGTAGCCGACCCCCTCCTCTCGTACTGTGTGGACTGCCGTTAGAGGGGGGGTATTTTGCCATCATCAGTCAGGTTGCTGCTCCATCCCGGCGTGCCTGGACCACAGACCGTAGCCTGCCTTCATTGGGCCATTGCCATTATCGGTCTGTGTCTGCCTTCGATCTGTTTTTCTTCTTTTTTTGCTCCATTTTTCCATCTGTCCTAGCCGGGGACGTATTCTCATTTGTTGCGGCTCCTTAATGTTTTTTATGGTGTCCATGAATGCACTGCTATTTTGTGTTATTGTATTAGGGTCTGTATAGACCATTTCATGGTTTCCTTCATTCCATCACTGGGGTCCCTCATACCATTTCCTTGGGTTCCATTGGGGGCTACTGTGCTGGTTGCGTCCTCCCTGTCATGTTCGGTAGGTGACAACTCCATTTTGGAGGGTCCGTACTCTACTGACTGTGAGGTCTATTTGTATGTTATATGTTTTGTCACTATTTCTGACAACGTTGTCAACGGTGGTGGTTGTTGATCAGTTCATGTTTATTTTGCTTCATCCTATATCATCCTAGGTTGCAGCATTTTTTATTCCAATAAAATTCAATTTTTTGATGTTCATGACTTTATGTCCATTTGCTTAGTCACATATTTTCCCAGTGGCTACGTATATGGTGACCTTTCCGGACAGCCTCCTGTACTGTCCTTTTCCTTTTACTGATTTGTTCTCTTTCACCATTGTAGCCCCAGGGTTGATTTTTGTTCCCTGAGTGGATTGATGTGTTCTGTGATTGGCCAGTGCATCATGTGACTCAGACTATTTTTGGCCCCTGTTGAATAGCTGCAGGGCAGCCAAAAAACAATCATTTTACTCGTTTGCCCTTAGAAGCCATCACAGCCATGCCTACTAATGGCATGGCTGTGATAGGCTAGTGCATCATGTGACCCAGCCTCTATATGAGCTGGAATCACGTATGCCGCGTGTTACATCGTCTCAGGCTAGTGTAGAGAGAGCATGCTGCCAGCCCACTGAGGGATAGATTAACGATCTAATATGATCTCATCCTACATTACAGACAGGTTCCTGGCAGTGCTGTGAGGGGAAAGCTTAGCGTTCTACAACCATCTGATACTGGACTAGGTAGAGTTTACTAGTGCTGTGAGGGATAGATTACCGATCTAATATCATCTCATCCTCCATTACAGACAGGTTCCTGGCGGTGCTGTGAGGGGAAAGCTTAGCGTTCTAAAACGATCTGATACTGGACTAGGTACAGTTTACTAGTGCTGTGCGGGATAGATTACCGATCTAATATCATCTCATCCTGCATTACAGACCGGTTCCTGGCGGTGCTGTGAGAGGAAAGCTTAGCGTTCTAAAACCATCTGATACTGGACTAGGTAAAGTTTACTGGTGCTGTGAGGGACAGATTATTGTTCTAAAATAATCTCCTACTGCTACAGGGAGAGGTTCCTGCTGGTGCTGTGAGGGATAGATTATTGTTCTAAAAGCCTCTCCTACTGCTATAGGGAGAGGTTCCTACTGCTCCTGTGAGGGACAGATTATTCTAAAATCATCTCCTACTGCTATAGGGAGAGGTTCTGCTCCTGTGAGGGACAGATTATTGTTCTAAAATCATATCATACTGGCATAGGGAGAGGTTCCTGCTGCTGGTGTGAGCGGTGCATTTCTTGCACAGAAATAAAAAGTGTGTCTACATTGTAGTTTTCCAAAAAAAAAAAAGAAGAATTTATTATTCTTTTTTTTTTGTATTAATAAATAGTGCTACATAGTACATTTGTGACCAGAATGAGGAGAGCATCAAATAAGGGACGTGGTCGTGGTTCTGCTTAGCGTTCTAAAATGATCTGATACTGGAAAAGGTACAGTTTACTAGTGCTGTGGGGGATAGATTACCGATCTAATATCATCTCATCCTGCATTACAGACAGGTTCCTGGCGGTGCTGTGAGAGGAAAGTTTAGCGTTCTAAAACCATTTGATACTGGACTAGGTAGAGTTTACTGGTGCTGTGAGGGACAGATTATTGTTCTAAAATCATCTCCTAGTGCTATAGGGAGAGGTTCCTGCTGGTGCTGTGAGGGACAGATTATTGTTCTAAAATCATTTCCTACTGCTATAGGGAGAGGTTCCTGCTGCTCCTGTGAGGGACAGATTATTGTTCTAAAATCATCTCCTACTGCTATAGGGAGAGGTTCCTGCTGGAGCTGTGAGGGACAGATTATTGTTCTAAAATCATCACATACTGCTAGAGGGAGAGGTTCCTGCTGCTCCTATGAGGGACAGATTATTTTTGTAAAATCATATCATACTGTTAGAGGGAGAGGTTTCTGCTGATCCTGCAAGGGACAGATTATTGTTCTAAAATCATCTCATCATAGTGCTACAGGGAAAGGTTCCTGCTGCTCCTGTGAGGGACAGATTATTGTTCTAAAATCATATCATACTGTTAGAGGGAGAAGTTTATGCTGCTCCTGTGAGGGACAGATTATTGTTCTAAAATCATATCATACTGGTGTAGGGAGAGGTTCCTGCTGCTGGTGTGAGCGGTGCATTTCTTGCACAGAAATAGAAAGTGCGTCTATGTTGCAGTTTTCCAAAAAAAAAAGAAGAAGAATTTCTTCTTCTTTTTTTTTGTATTAATAAATAGTGCTACATAGTACATTTGTGGCCAGAATGAGGAGAGCATCAAATAAGGGACGTGGTCGTGGTCGTGGTTCTGCTGGTGGTGTTGGTGAAGTTCCTGTTGCAAGGAGAGGACGTGGTCGATTTGTGCCAGCTACACGCACAAGTGAAACAGCTTCTTCAGGTGTGAGTAGCCGACAGAACCTTCAACGTTATATGGTGGGCCCGAATGCCGCTCAATGAATGGTGAGGCCAGAACAAGTACAGGCGATAGTAGATTGGGTGGCTGACAATGCCTCCAGTCCCTTCACATTGTCTCCCACACGGTCCCTTGATGAAAGCTCCTCCTCCTGAATGGCACCTGAACCCCATGACCATCTGTCTTTCACCTCAGCCCCTTGTAAATCAGCCAAGCAGTCTGAGCCCCAAGTCATGCAACAGTCTATTATGCTTTTTGATGACTCTCCTGGTGTGCTTTCCGTGGGCCATCCACATAGCCCAGCCCCATAAGTGGAAGACATTGAGTGCACCGATGCCCAACCACTTCTGTTTCAGGATGAGGACATGGAAACACCAGCGCAGCACGTCTGATGACGAAACACAGGTGCCAACTGCTGCGGCTTTCCACAGTGTGCAGACTGACAAGGAGGGCAGTGGTGAAGGGTAGGTGGAAGATGATGTGGAAGAGGATGATAAGGTCCTAGACCCCACATGGAATGAAGGTCATGCGAGTGACGTCTGCAGTTTGGAGGAAGAGAAGGTGGTTGCACAGACGCACCAGCACAGCAAAAGAGGAAGCAGGTTGCAAAAGCAGAGCGAGCGTCCCCTAGACAGTATGCCTGCTATTACCAACCACACCCAGCGACCTAGTACACCAAAGACAGCTCAAAGGCGTTCCTTGGTATGGTAGTTCTTCAGACAATGTGCTGATGACAAGACACGAGTGGTTTGCACGCTGTGCAATGAGAGCCTGAAGTGAGGCATAAATGTTCTAAACCTGAGCACAACCTGCATGACCAGGCATCTAAATTGAAAGCACGAGCGGCAGTGGAATAAGTACCTCAAAATCTAGGAAAGGTCTCGGCCTCCTCCTGCTTCCACTTCTGCTGCTGCCTCGGCCTCTTCCTCCACCTCTACAGTGCCCGTGTCACCTGCCACCCAGCAAACAGACGATGTGACAGTAACGCCGCCATGTCCGCCACCGTCCCCAAGTATTTCCACACCATGGTCCCATGGAAGCAAGCTTACAGCTCTCCATCTCACAAACACTGAGAGAAAGAGGAAGTACCCCCCTACTCACCTGCGATCCCTAGCCCTGAATACCAGCATTTCAAAATTCCTGGCCTTTGAAATGCTGTCATTCCGTCAGGTGGACACGGACAGTTTTAAAAACCTGATGGCGGTGGCTGTCCCACAGTACGTGGTTCCCAGCCGCCACTACATTTCCAGATGAGCCATCCCTTCCCTGCACAAACAAGTCGGGGACGAGATCAAGTGTGCACTGCGCAACGCCATCTGTGGCAAGGTCCACATAACCACTGATACGTGGACCAGTAAGCACGGGCAGGGACGCTATATCTCGCTAACTGCACACTGGGCAAATGCAGTGGCGGATGGGCCTGAGGCAGCTAGCCGTTTGGCGCATGTCTTTCCGTCACCGAGGATTGCAGAACATTTCTCTTTGCCTCCTGTTGCCTCCTCCTCCTACTGCGCTTCCTCCTCCTCCTCTACCACCTCCTCATCCACTCAGCGTAACACCTTCACCACCAACTTCAGCACATCCAGGGGGAAATAACAGCAGGCTGTTTTAAAACTGATATGTTTGGGGGATAAACCCCACACTGCGCAGCAGCTGTGGACGGGCATTGAACAGACCGATGAGTGGTTGTTGCCAGTGAGCCTCAAGCCCGGCCTGGTGGTGTGCGATAATGGGTGAAATCTCGTAGCAGCTCTGAGCCTAGCCGGTTTGACACACATCCCTTGCCTGGCACATGTGCTGAATTTAGTGGTGCAGAAATCTCTAAAAAAACTACCCGGATATGTCAGAGCTGCTGCAGAAAGTGCGGGCCGTCTGTGCGCGCTTTCGGCGTTCTCACCCTGCTGCTGCTCGTCTGTCTGCGCTGCAGCGGAACTTCTGCCTTCCTGCTCACCGCCTCCTGTGTGACGTGCCCACAAGGTGGAACTCCACCTTGCACATGCTGGAGAGACTGTGCGAGCAGCAGCAGGCAATAGTGGAGTTTCAGCTGCAGCACGCACGGGTCAGTCGCTCTGCGGAACAGCAACACTTCACCACTAACGAGTGGGCCTCCATGCAAGACCTGTGTACCATATTGCGGTGTTTCGAGTACTCCACCAACATGGCCAGTGCCGATGACGCTGTTCTCAGCGTTACTATCCCACTTCTATGTCTCCTTGTAAAACACTATGGGCGATGATGGAAGAGGATGTGGCACAGGAGGAAGAGGAGGAGGAAGAGGGTTCATTTCCACGGTTATCAGGCCAGTCATTCACAAGTGGCTCGGAGGGTGGGTCCTGCAGCAGCATAGGCCAGGTAAAAAAATTTCAAGGGCACAGTTCTGGAGGATGAGGAGGACGAGGAAGATGATGAGGAGGAGGAACCGTGTTCACAGCAGGGTGGCACCCAATGCAGCTCGTGGGCATCACTGGAGCGTGGCTGGGGGGATACGGAGGACACAGATGATAAACCTCCCACAGAGGACAGCTTGCCTTTCCCTCTGGGCAGCCTGGCACACATGAGCGACTACATGCTGCAGTGCCTGCTCAACGACAGCAGAGTTGCCCACATTGTAACTTGTGCTGATTACTTGGTGGCCACCCTACTGGATCCCCATTACAAGGACAACGTGCCGTCCTTAATTCCCTCATTGGAGCATGATCGGAAGATGCGTGACTACAAGCGCACACTAGTAGACACGCTGCTGAGGGCATTGCCAAATGACACAGGGGGCTCAGTGGAAGCACAAGGTGAAGGCGGAGAAGGAGGAAGAGGTCACCAACGCAGCTGTGGCACCGCCAGCACCTCAGAAGGCAAGGTTAGCATGGCCAAAATGTGGAAAAGCTTTGTCAGCAGCACCCCACAACAAACAGCACCACCAGCTGATAGGCAACGTCTTAGCAGGAGGCAGCATTTCAGCAACATGGTGGAACAGTATGTGTGCACACGCCTACACGTACTGACTGATGGGTCTGCCCCATTCAACTTCTGGGTCTCCAAATTGGGCACATGGCCTGAGCTTGCCCTTTATGCCTTGGAGGTGCTGGCCTGCCCTGCAGCCAGTGTATTGTCTGAACATGTGTTTAGCATGGCAGGGGGCGTTATCACAGACAAGCGCAGCCGCCTGTGAACAGCCAACGTGGACAAGCTAACATTTATTAAAATGAACCAGGCATGGATCCCACAAGATTTGTCTGTACCTTGTGCAGAATAGACATTTAGACTGGCCTCACACAGCCATTGGTATACTTGTTTTTTTTAATATGTCTCAATATTTTGGGGGCTACCCCAATTAGAAAAAAACCAAACAAACAAAAAACAGTGTTGGCTACCTCCTCCTCCACCGCCACTTCCAGCTGCACCGCCACCTCACGGCCTAGTCAACCTCTAGGCTCCTACTCCACATCCACCTCCTCCTCCCATTTTTATTTTTTTTTTATGTAATTTTAAGTTATTTCCCTATCCAAATTTGTTTGCAGGGCACTTATCCTACTCTTACCCCCATTTTGCTTCCTTTTGCAGCCCTCTAGCCCTTTCCAGGACTTTTTTACAGCCATTTTTGTGCCCAAAAGTTCGGGTCACCATTGATTTCAATGGGGTTCGGGGTCCGTGGTCAAGTTCAGGTCAAGTCCGGTACCAAACCCCAACTTTTCCGCGAAGTTCGGCCGAACTCGATGAACCCGAACATCCAGGTGTCCGCTCAACTCTATTTCTGACTTCTAAGTTAGGCACCACATTCTATCCACTCTCACTATTAGAGTCAGAGATAACGTCTTGTTCATTAACCACCAGCTGAGGGTTGGATTCCAGCTCCTCCTGCTCTCCAGCCATTATGAAAAAAGGAAAGGATCTTCCTCGTCCTTGGACACGCCAACAGCTTTCCTTTCAATCTGACAATCAAAAGGGTCTGGTGTGAGTTCCCGTGTTTCCCCAGCAGGGGAAGCTCTGTCCTCCCGACTGCTTTTGTTTTCTCGTAAATTCCAAAAGTGGGGAAAATCTCTCCCCACTAGGGCTTCATGAAGCAGTGAGAGTACCACCCCCACTGAATGTTTCACCATGCCCCAAAGGGTATCAATCTCTACCACAGCAGTCTGGTAATCACGTGTGTCACCATGTATGCAAATAACCCCAAGAGTGCTAGGGTGTAACTGCCGGATTTACACAATCACCTTTCACTAAGGTCACCACACTACCAGAATCTAGCAGAGCTGTGACTGGCTTTCCAGTTCCAATTGAAATTACACGCATTTGCTTTTCCATGCATTCCTAACATGTTGCAGTACATGCTACCTGTGCAAAAAGAGACATGCATTTTTTCAAGTAAGCTGTATCACATATCATTAGTTCATCACTTCGGGAACATTCAGCAGCAATATGACCAAACGCATGGCAGAGATTTTATATGTTCTTTACCCAGTCCTCTAAACGGCCTCAGAGACCTCCCTGATCTATTTGGCCAGTCTCCAGGTCCTGAGCACATAGTCTCATTATCTGTGGCAACAGACTTGTAATTTCTTCCCACACCCATGTACCCTGGAACAGTCTTACCGGATCCTCCGGGCGATTTTTCACCCTTAGAGACATTGGAGTGGGGCACGGATGGGTTACACAAGTCCTCGGCAGAAGTATAACTCTCCACCAGGTCCACCAGCTGGTTTGCAGTCTTAGGATCCCCTTGGCTGACCCACTTCCTCAAAGTGGCAGGGAGTGCCCCTAAATAGTGGTCCATGACCACACGCTCCACAATTTTCGGGCCCGACAAAGTCTCTGGCTGCAGCCTTTTCTTGGTGAGTTGTATCAAATCATCAAAACATTTGTGAGCGGGGTGGCTTGTCAGTACTGTATGACCAGCGATGCACCCGTTGAGCCCGGAATGCAATGGTGACACCCATGCGTGCAAGCATCTCTGCTTTCAGTGTCTTATAATCCTGGGCAGCCTCTGATTCCAGGTCACAATAAGCCTTTTGGGGTTCTCCTGTCAGAAAGGGCACAAGCAGTCCTGCCCATTGCTCTTTTCGCCACCCTTCTCGAACAGCGACTCTTGCTAGGTACGCTTCCACATCATCTGCAGGTGTCATTTTCTGCACGAAATAGCTGGCATGCATCATTTTCTGTTCCACCAGTAAAGGACTTCTGGACCCCTTTTTTACCTCCACCAGAGCCCCCACAAGCTGGTGATTCGCCTCCAGCTGGGCTACAACGGCCGGGTGATTCGCGTCCCGCTGGGATGCAATGGCGTGTGCAACTTCGGTGACTGGTTTCCTGCTGCTGGCGATTGCTCTCCTGTGGGGTTGCAGCAGAGCTTTTAACACATCCTCCATCTTGTTTAGGAAGATGCCTGCCAAATCCAACACGTGTGGGGGGTTAGCTCAGTAGAGATCACCTTCCCTTGGAAAAAGGCAGTCCAAAGGGCAAGGTTTGCTTAAAATCTGGCTTGTAACCGGGTTTATTTAAAAGGTTGCATGTAGAAATCAAATAAACAAAACAGATAATAAATCCTCGCCATCCAGACACTAACTAAACATTTCCATTTCCCTAACTGAGCAGTGAAAGGCTTCTCCCAAACACCCACTAAACATAGACAGTGCAAACCTTTTTGTCTCTGTCCATAAGCAAACTTCCATCTCTTTTAGGCTGATGGCTCCTGAGTCTCAGGCCAGAGCAAAACTCTGCTCTCCTCCTGATTATTTAAACCAGCTGATGGTGGACTCCAGTGGACCACAAAATCTGATCCGAAACCAACCCTGCCATGGTGGCTGGTAAAACCCGGACCAGATTCCATCTTAGTCCACTGCAAATAAACGCATGCGAGGCGACACGTATCGTCCATCGATGACCTCGCCTCGTGTAACATTACAGGTGTTAAGCCGGCTGCCGCATCTTTAACAACGGATGAAGTAAAAACTAAGTTTTTGTAGAAATGTTTTTGCATTGATAGTATCGATTAGACATGTGCAGAACAGAAAAAAATGTGCAGTTTTGGATAGATTAGTTATGTTACTAATTTTGTTCCGGATAGATTAGTTATGTTACTAATTTAGTTTTGTTGATTTGTTTCAGAATTGATTTAGTTTAGTTTTTGTTAAATTTTGTTTTGTTTAATAATTTTTCAACAAATTCCAAATTTTCGGGAATGATTTGAATTTGGGAAACCGGCTTCCCCACTGACAGCTGAAATGTAAGCAAAAGAATTCCAGCCATATACAAACGATGTCGGGTTCCCCCAAAATCCATAAGAGACCCTTATCCAAGCATGCAGCCTGGCAGGTCAGGAAAGGGGGGAGGAAGAGCAAGCCCCCCCTCCTGAACCATACCAGATCACACGCCCTCAACATAGGGGGATGTTTTGGAGCCAGGGGGGCAGAGCCCCCCTACCCAAAAGCACCTTGTCCCCATGTGGATGGGGACAAGGGCCTCTTTCCCACAACCCTGGGTGGTGGTTGTGGGGGTCTGCGGGCAGAGCCTGAGGCTCTAATTGGCTTCAAAAAAGGGTGGGCTCATGGTGCAGAGCACTGCACCACAAGCTCACCCAGTTGTGTGACAATAACAAATACATTTTCGCTATTGTCTTCCTGATTCTCCTCCCGGCCAATCAGAAAGTGAATCCTAAGACCCGTCACCCGACTGGCCTAGAGAAGATGCGATCCTATTGGCCACCTAAGAGAAGGAGGGAGGAGACGCACGGTGGAAGCCGCCATGATGCCGAGGAGAAGAAGACACAGGGGAAGCTTCCGCCTGCCACCCAGAGGAAGCGCTGCCCGCGACCTAGATGGGGAAAGTGGGGCTGGTGACTGACCGATGGACCCCAAAACATATGCCACCACTGCTTTCTAACCTACAGTTATATAGTAAAACTTAACCTCACCCCTATTAGTCAACCAAACACGTTACTCCCTTAAATCCTAATGCTAGCTTTAAAATATATGTATGTATGTATGCCAAAACTTTTTTTTGTTTATAGTAGGAAAAGAGTTCAAATCCCAGTCAGGTTATTTTTCACTTTCTTCATACTGTTGGGGAGATTTCTCTTCACTTTCTGTCCCAGTAACCCAGCAAGAAGTAAGAGGTAAGCTCCTAAAGTAAGGGGAATTCTCCTTTTGGATAGGTGTCACTAGAAAGATGTCCCAATTGGAAGATTACCCTTACCTCTTGGTCTGGTGATAGCTCCAGAATTCTAGATTCTCCCTCAATTTCCTTCTTGGTGACAATAGAGGAGTGACTCTCCCCAGAGGGAACACAGACAATAATAAAACCTGACAGAAAGTCTAACCCTTCCCTACTCTATCTTAAACAAAACATTTTTTAACTGTAGATACACTGTAACCCATACCCCAAACATTATCTTATCCCTTATCTTTAAATGTATCCTTAACCTAACCTCTTAAAGTTAGTTAACACACATTTACCTTCTCCTGCACCAAAACTATCATCATCAGTTATATGAGCCTAGAGTGTTCTATATTGTACAGCGGAGTATGCATTACAATCCATTCTCTCTCTCACTTCTTCAGTTTTTCAGTATTAAGAGATGTACTACCACAGCACTATTTGTAAATCTTCTTCTTCATCTCTTCTGACTCTATAGCTTTCTAAGCAACAATAAAACACTGCTTGCACTCTTAACACTGACTCGTGCACCAAACCCAAAATGAAATTTTAACAAATAAATTATAGAATAAAGGCCACTGGTAGCTTGAGCATCTTTATCTTCAAAGACTGTTTTTTAATCTCCTAGGCTTCTCTGAGGAGCACATCCATCTCTTAAATCTTGTAAGGGACTTACGTTGGCTCAGAGAATTTTCTGAGTGAATTGTAATGCTGTCTTTAGACAAGTTTCCCGGTAAGGAGGATTCAGAAACTATATTTCCCTTAATCTAAATTCAAAAGCAATTTATGGATTTTTGCTATTGACAGTAAATGTGGAATGGAAGAATTAATGTTTTAACTGAATGCTTTCAGCAATAATTGCATGACATGACATGTCTGTGGGCATTCTGCAGTGATGATGCCTGCATGGTTATCCTTGCCAGCTCCAAAAAATAAGGAAGAATTCCAGCATGTACCTTTTTCTTTTTAAAAAAAGGCCACTAGAATGTTAACACATAGGGGTTGATTTACTAAAGCAAGAGAGTGCAAAAACTGGTGCAGCTTTGCATGCTAGCCAATCAGCTTTTAACCTCAGCTTGTTCAATCAAGCTTTGACAATAAAACCTTGAAGCTGATTGGTTTCTGTGTGGAGCTGCACCCAATTTTGCACTTTCAAGCTTTAGTAAATCAACCCCTTAGCATTATACTGTATATGTTAACTAAATGAAGCTATAATAAAGGAAAAGATTGAACATTAGAGACCTGTTTGATGTTGTTAGCTACAGTCCTAGAGCCAAACCAACTCTCCTGCACCCATATATCCAGTGAAGTGACTGGTCTCAGGTGATACACAGAGGTTAAAAAAACATCCTACATATGTTGAATCTGTCTATCTGCAGTCTTCTCTTCTCTACATCTGTTCAGTATTTAAAAAAAGCTTGTCATTTCAGAAAAAAGGAGTGGAGAGCTTAAATTAAAAGGATTACCAGGTATAAATAAAAGAATAAAAATACAATCTTTAAAAAGAAAATCAATTCAGTGACCAGATCTAGGTCCAGAAAGGTTTATACATCAAAATGGGGACTGGAAGGATTCATGGGTAAAGTGAAAAAAAAACAGAAAAAGCAAAAGCAACAGCACTGTGCAAAGCACCGTTGCCAGCAGCAAACCACCAGATAACCAGTAAAAATGATTTCTGCTCTCATGTTTCTGAGAAGTGATCCTAGTGTCTCTGGGTGTCAATGCAAAGGCAGTATGGAAAGTAGTGCAGCAGCAATCATGCAACTGACAATTGTAGGGCCCAGTAATGTATATTGAGATATGAAGTTACGCTGGTTTATTCCAGGGCGTCTAGGGCCTGAAGCCATGTTGCCAAGTGGTTGGAACATGAAGACAAAATCAATACCACCTCTGTTATTGGTAATTGGTACATGGTTCCTGCTTCCTCTGTATTCTCATTTACTGTCCAGTCTTTTCCTGAAAGAGATCCTTTCGGAGCATCTGGCTGTAACGTCTGAGTGATTCAAAGTTACCATGTTTGTATTTGTACATTTCTGTAACTGGTAAGTCTTGGGGCTGGGTCCTGAACAGTGATGAGCAAATCTCAGCAAATCCATTCCACATTTGTTCAATACAGTGGGGGGCATGGGCTTACTCTGTCAGGGAATGATTTGCTATCATACCCACATGAAGTGAACAAACAAAAGGTAAGGTTGCATAGGCTTCCTTAAATGAAAAGGTGGTGATGTGTTGTGAGGCAGAGAATCCAGCTCGAAATTTACCTGTACACTCTGTTACTAAAATAAAGATTCCCATGAAAGTTAGCACTCAAGAGAGGGGAGGCCATGGCTGTGGATGAACCAAAGACTTCCTGTAAATATTGCCGAACAGTGGAATGGTTTGAAGGACCAATTCATCAGATCACAAACAACAGGTTGAATGCCCCAGGCTAATCAGAGATCCTCCTGTGGGGAAGTCAATTCGTTCTTCCCTAGTCCTGAAGTGTAAACTTCAGCACTTGAATTTATTCATAATGTTTAATTAAAGCAAAATAGCCCAAACAACCCTTTTGTGTGTGCCATTTACCTGGGTATTAGATTTATCTGAAAGTGTCTTCTGTTAGATGGCATAGTTTTATCCTTTGACTCCTATGTAATGTTTGTACCACCATTTATTGTTTGCTTTTGGTTACTGTACTTTGCTAGCTTGATATGACAGCACTGATGACATGATAAGAGCAGTAACCCAGAGCAACCAGTTTAAAATAACATTTTAAATGCTCTGGCTACTGTAAATTGTAATGTGATTGGCTAGTCATGGTTATTTCCACTGTCATATCAAATAAGCCTGACTCTCCTTGTGCTATAAATTTAAGGCATTGCAATATACAACATATAGGTAATTGTTTTAAAAGTAAGCTATTATGCTCTGTCCTCTGCTTTTTGTGTTTCATAGAAATAATAGGTAAAGAGCCAAAGACAAATATTCTACATTAACAGGTTAGATAAAATGCATTCCTACAAAGAACAAAAATGGTGAGAGAAAATACTTGCATTCTATAAACCTACAATGAAACTAAAAGAGAAAAGATAACCAAATGAAGGTTAAACAAAAGATAATACTAGAAGCTAAAAAAAATGTAGAATTACGCTGAGAAATGAAACGAGTCGAGAAACGAACGTTACCAAGACAGATAGAGTACGACACACTCTAGGGTAAAGAGTCGCATTAAGATGTAAAAAAAATCGAAGATCATAATAGAAAACAAATTGGAAGTAAACCAATAGAAAAGAGAAAATCAAAGTAACATCCAAATATCTTACGTTCATAAAAGAGAGTGGTAAAAACAAGAAACATCCTTACGTAAAATAGATTGGACAATTACATCTTATAAACAGAAACCGAGAAATGGATAATAAAGATACTTTGTGTT
>BLSH010275841.1:419345-438645 GCA_018402905.1 Glandirana rugosa | reverse complement strand
ACTCAAAGCAGCGGTATGTGAAATCTCTAATTTCTGCTATCTGTCCTCAGAGCAACAGCACAGACAGCAGTAGTAAAGTAATCTATCTCAGGATGCAGGATCAGGTCTTAAAATGGCTGAAATCTGTCCCTCACGCCGTCAGCTACCTTTCCCTACACTAACCCAAGGAGCATGTGACTGCAGCACTGTGACTCCAGCTTATATAGAGGCTGGGTCACATGATGCACTGGCCAATCACAGCCATGCCATTAGTAGGCATGGCTGTGATGGCTTCTAAGGGCAAACCAGTGAAACGCTTGTTGATTGGCTGCCCTGCAGCTTCTCAACACGTGGAGTAAAATAGCAGAACCCCGGACCGAACCCGAACGATTTTTGAAATGTCCGGGTCCGGGTCCGTGCCACGGACACCCGAAAGTTCGGTACGGACCCGAACGTTACAGTCCGGGTTCGCTCAACACTAATTGCCAGATCTTCCACCTCACCAATTGTTTACCGTGTCCATAATTTAAAACTTTCTATCAAGGTTTACCCAGTTTTTATTATAATAAACATGGTTTTATATGAACACCACTAATGACTGTGACTGATCCATTGAGCGCTGTCCTTTAGTTGTTGTTGCTTGTCTATATCCATCCTTCCAGTGGTCAACAGCAGCTCTGGGCTCAGTTATCTTTCATATTGGGTCTATGACTTCACATATACTATAAAAAATCTTTTTGGCTCATGCCTATCCCTTGTTTGTTTTCTATGGTCCTGCTATATGAAGTGATGTAGCCACCCTCTCTTGCTTGCTCCTGAGATGGACTAGGGACTATGGATTATGGACTATGGAATTTGTAGTGTGCATAGAGAAGTTCACTTGACCGCAACCAACGCGCCCTGCGTGCTCCAGACAAACTTAAGTGAGGGGGAAAATGAGAGGTAAGAAATTATTTTGTGAAAAAAAATCACAGGGCTATTAAGTAGTGGATGTGTATGCATTAAATTTAGAGAATAAGAATATAATTGTGTGCCACTTTAATTATTTTTTTTTACAAATACAAAACTGCATTTATTTTAATATATCTATCTGAACTTGAGATATAGCTGTGATCCCTATTTTCAGACTTCACTGACATTTTAATAGTTTTCCCTTTCATTTCTGATGCGATAATGCACCTTCTGACTGCTCTACTCTGTGGGTAGCTGTCACAGATACCTAGTGCCACTTTTGGATACACATATTTTAAAGTACTTCGGTGGCTTTTAAAATGATAAATACAGCATACAGAAAATGCATCAATAAACTTATTTTATTTCATGCTTTTTTTTGCTTTACTTTCTGATATATTATCTCAGTTCCCAATTTTACTTAAAAATACCAACTTGTGGTTTTTCAACAGTGCCTTACTCCCATGTGTACACACTTTGTAACTGCACATCTCTGACACTTCATTCAGTTATGCAGCCAGTGACACAGGCGGGGCAGTTATGTAGCCAGTGACACAGGTGGGGGCAGTTTGCAGCCAGTGATGCAGGTGGGGGCAGTTATGCAGCCAGTGACACAAGCGGGGCAGTTATGTAGCCAGTATCACAGGTGGGGGGCAGTTTGCAGCCAGTGACACAGGTGGGGGCAGTTATGCAGCTAGTGACACAGGTGGGGGCAGTTATGCAGCCAGTGACACAGGTGGGGGCAGTTATGTAGCCAGTATCACAGGTGGGGCAGTTTGCAGCCAGTGTCACAGGTGGGGGCAGTTATGCAGCCAGTGACACAGGTGGGGGTAGTTATGCAGCCAGTGACACAGGTGGGGGCGATTATGTAGCCAGTATCACAGGTGGGGGCAGTTATGCAGCCAGTATCACAGGTGGGGGCAGTTATGCAGCCAGTCACACAGGTGGGGGTAGTTATGCAGCCAGTGAAACAGGTGGGGGCAGTTATGCAGCCAGTGACACGGGTGGGGGCAGTTATGCAGCCAGTGACACAGGTGGGGGCAGTTATGCAGCCAGTATCAGAGGTGGGGCCATTATGCAGCCAATGACACAAGTGGGGGCAGTTTGCAGCCAGTGACACAGGTGGGAGGTAGTTTGCTGCCAGTGGCACAGGTGGGGGCAGTTATACAGCCAGTGACACAGGTGGGGTACATTGCAGAGACACCCCCCGAGGTCAGGACAAGTCCCGCACTTACCCCATCCAATAGGCAGGCAGGATTTTTGCAGAGATCGGCATGCGGAAAGTGGCTGTCCCTCATGGTCCGGCGGTCACCGGGCAGTCAAGGTCTCTGTGGAACGGGAGTCATGTCCGTTGCCACAATGACCCGCCCCCGGCCACCTCATCCAATCACATTGAGTGGGAGGCTCAGGTCATCCAATCAAGCTATGCGTGTGCAGCTGTTCAGCGCACCCACATAGCTTATAATGGCTGACCAATAGGCTCACTACTTGGCTGTCAGGTGACAGCCAAGGAGCCAAAAAAATAAATAAAGTCAATGTACCGGCACCACCTGCAGGGGGGGCGGGGCTGACTTTTTTTTTTTTTTTTTTTTAGCCGGCTGGGAGGCGGTGCCCAAGCGCCCCTCATACACCAGCGGCCACTGCTTTGTAGTAGAAGCAGTTAAAATAAGGCTTCCTTCTTTAGAGCAACAAAAAACAGTCCCTTCACAGAGAATTGCATAGACTAAGCTCTTCCGGATACCAGCCAATGTCCCCTTTGGTAAAAACACGTAGCTGACTCTCATGCACAACAGGGGTGGCAGCAGCCAAAAAGTCTCTAAGATCTCTCACAGCAGTCTGTACTCACAAATGTCCAGGGAAAGTCATTGCCTCCTTCCAAAGTCCATGCGACACCTGTGATACCAGACTAGATCTTCAAAAAGACAGCCCCTTAGTCAGCTCTATGTAGCTTCAGCACCCAGGCCCTCAGGTTACCCATCTGAGGCCTAACAAACAGCAATCACATGGCAACACTGCCCTGGAGGGCATCAAACCCCCAGGCTGGTCCTTCCCTCCTCAGGCAAAGACCCAAAAACTCTGTGTCCCAGAGTATTTATACAGACTCAGAGCAGCTTTCAGGGCCATCCTCCCTGGGATTGGCAAGGGCTGTATAAATATTCATACTGCTATTTGCATTGCTCCACACCTATGTTCCAGAGGATTATACTGCTCTCTTGAAAGCAGATGAAGCAGGCAAATCAGCAGCAGCTTAAAGTGTTTTGTTTTTTTTTTAAATAACAAACATGTCATACTTACCTGCTCTGTGCAAAGGTTTTGCACAGAGTGACCCCGATCCTTCTCTTCTGGGGTCCCACAGTGGCACTCCTGGCTCCTCCCAGCATCAAGTGCCCCGTTGGAAAATCGCTCTCCCTCGGGGCACACGTGCGGGCATGCTCTAAAGTCCTGCTGCTGTGTCCATTGACACAGACAGCAGGACTTGACCACAACCTCCGGCTCCCACGTCATTGGATTTGATTGACAGCAGTGGGTGCCAATAGCTGCGCTGCTATCAATCTAACCAATCAGGACCAGAGACACTGGCTGGACCGGGTGTGCTCGTCCCTGGCACAGAAAAGGACGGGTTTAGGTAATTATTAGGGGGGCTTTGGGGGCTGGTGCATCACAGGAGGTTTTTACCTTAATGCATAGAATGCATTAAGGTGAAAAACCTTGAGACTTTACAACCCCTTTAAACACTAAGCAGACCCAACTAACAACATGCAGCTGCACTGATTAAAGTGAGCACAGTTAGATTTACTTAACACAACAATTATAGCCACACTGGTTATAGTGAGACAAGCTAAATTTTTTTAACAAACAAAAATATAGCTCCACTGAACACAGTGAGCCAACTAAATCTAGCTAATCCTCCCACATCTAGGAGGGTGCTACACTTGTGCAATATGATAAGTTCCCAGCTCTTTTTTTGTTATGGAAAAAATAAGATATACACTACTGTGGGTCAAGGTTAATAGTACCTGTGGACTTTATCAAGGAAAAAACAATCTCTAAAAGTGCATTAATCCACAATGCACCCAAAAGAGTGAGCTCATTGCTGCACACCACACTGTCTCTGTCAGGGAAATTGTATACACAGCCATGCACAAAGATGCGCATAATAATACTCAAGTGACAGCAAGCCGCGCCCTAAATCATGCGTGTCTCCACGCATGTGTGCATGCATATTAGCGTTAGCATGCGTGAATTCTTGGTGCTCACAAAGTGGCTCCAGAGACCAGAAGATTGCTGAGTGGTCATCAGCTCCTACCATCTGTGACCTGATCCTGTGTTTGTTCCTGTGTGTACATGGCCTGTTTAACTTTGCTAGTTCCTGATACCTTGTTGCTGGCCCAGCTTGTGACCTGACTCTGCCTCTTGCCTAACGTTCCGATGCCTCCTCTGCTCACCTAATACCGACCCTGGCTTAGCCCTCACTCTGCTCGGGATCCAATTCTGTACCTCTGCTGCTTAACCTTTACCGTTTTCTGCTTGCCTGACCACCCGAGATCCTGCATCTGCCTGCTTACTAGCTTGGTTGCTGCCTGCTGTTCTGCACCTGATGCCACATGAGTGGGAGCCCTTCCAAACTGCCTCGGGCTCATGGCCCATTGAAAGCATTGTCTCCCAGGGGTTGCCTACCAAAAGCACTATACTATATTAAACTTTCCATCTGACATGTAGATGATTGCATTTCTTATTTGGAGAACCCTATGGCCTCTTGTACACTGTACTGATATTTGAACATCTTCATTTTTGGATGTAATTTCAGGCATTTGTTTGCAGGCACATTGTAAACAATGGCTGCTTCTTCAGGAGAATAATGTAACTCTCTGCCAAAAAGTCATGCTAAATATAGTTTTTGACTCTAATGTATTTTGTGGAGCAACAATCTGTTTTTTTGGCCTGGTAAGTGGTTAGGTGCTCCAGTCTGCTTCTCGAGGAAACTTCAAGAGAATAGGGTAGGAGGGTCAATCACTTATTTATGAATATTTATCAGGCCCCAGCCAATCCCTTGGAAGGGGTTGCCAAAAGGTAGCTGGAGAGATGAAAAATGTTTGGGAGGCCTTTCCAGACTGTTCTTTCCTCTGTGGGGAGGTTCCAGCTCCCCTTTTGTCTCCCTCATTGAAGAATATCATATGGAAGCTGGGTGGCAGTGAGCTCCTAAAACTTTGTGAGTAAGACATGGTTTTGGGACTTTTATGTGTTCTTGCAGCTATAAATATTTATGCTAAGAAGTTTGTCCTCTTATTTTTTCTGATATCATTTTGGAGTATCCTGAACCCCCAAACTCCCTCCTGTTTAGAATATTCTTGTCCTGGGGCTTTTGCCCCTGGTTTGCAGCCTGCATAAGTTTCTGTTTGGGCCTAAAGGAGGTCTCTTGTGCTTGGCTGAGGGCCTAAAGGAGGTCTGAGTAGGAGACATTTGCTTCTGGATATCACCTGCGGAGACTGGTCTTGAGAATAACTCTTTTCTTCCTCACTGTGTTGCATGGAGGCTGGGGGGCAGACAGCTGTCCTTAGACTTTGATTATTGATCCCAGGTGTACATGTGCTTGTGTATATAAGTGCCAGAGGTTGCTATAAAGATTGGGCTGCTTGCATAGAATTCCAGATTAGGTGGCCATTCCCTCCTACTCCCAGCAAAGGTTGTTATAACAGCATTTTGTCTAAAGTTTGTCCTCTTGTTAATTTCTCCTGATGTTTTGGAGTATTCTGCGCCCTAGTCCCTCTCTGGGTCTGGCAGCCTCTGAACTAGCAATGGAGACCGGGTCATTCTCAGCAGCCCCTCTGGGGTAGCACTACAATAGTGCACAAAGATCTATGTCAAACATGAAATATAGAAAAGTTAACAATATGCATAATATAAGTACAAGTATGTACAGTTCTATTTATCCAAAATGTTTCAAATTATGAGTGAAGGCTCTTAGCAACATTGGCCATATAATTAATGAAAGCCATGTACATCATGCAGTCAGATCATGCAATCATTAAATGTTGTATACCTGTACTTTAAAGAGCATGCATTCCTACTACAAACCAGATTTCAACTTTAAATTGGCCTGTGGCAACTCTTCACACAGACGGATTCCTAGTTGTTACATTAGCTGAACTGCAAAAATGATTTCATGACTCTGAAGGAATACATAAGTGAACTCAGTGAAGCTTTATTTATATGAGCCTGGAGTTCTTTTTCTTGTTTTTTGAGAAAAAAATATTTTGTGGCTGGTGTACACAGGTAGGGGTGAATTCTGATTTCACAAGATTTCCAGAATAGCCTACAAAGCCATTAATAATGTGTAAAAAGCAGAGACAGATTGGGTTCACAAGGAATAACGCTGATCAGCAATATAGGATAGCTCACTGCAGCTGGCAAGGGAATGCATCATTCTCTAGTGCTTTCCCTGCTAAATGCCTCGTATATACTTGTGAATCCTGAGTCTGCACTATTGCTTGCATCATGTCGGTACTGCATCTTCGCTGGGAAGCTTCAAGAGTTAACGTTACCACCATCTCTGTTTTTATCCGATCACATACATCTGGAACTTGCTTCACTGTGCTCCCCCTTTTCCTTTGATTAGAGGTTCCCATGCTTGAAAGGCAGGTACACAGAGGGCTAATGACTCCCATAGGGAGTTCCGGGACTGTGAATCAAAGTCTAATCAAGCTGGGGAGGGTGCTCTGGGAGGAAGAGGTGCTGCACAGAGCATAAATTGCACCAAGGATTCTAATGGAAAGATAGAGAACTTTACCATGCTTTTTCAGCGCTCTTTCAGAGTTGACTCAATTCTACCTCTCCTTAACATCTTTATAATCCCACTCCAGTAATCATTCTTCTGACTTCTCAATAATGTATCCACCTTGCATTGTAATTTTTTTTTTTTTGTGTCTCTCATCAAGACCGTGTACAGTAATTGTATACAGCAATCTTTTGGATGCAGAGCCACTTTAGGACAGGGTGTGAGCTATAGTTACAACATATAAATGAAATGTGGGGTGTATCTTGCTTTCCTGGACCTTGACAGAGGGATCATAGCTGGGCCATAATAAAAATCACATATGGAAAATCTGTACAGTGGAGGAAATAATTATTTGATCCACTGCAGATTTTGTAAGTTTGCCCACGGAAAAACTCAATACAAATGTTATAAATTGAGTTGCAGATAAGTGAGTAAAAGAAGTATTTGATCCCCAAGCAAAACATGACTTGGTAACTTGGTGGAGAAACCCTTGTTGGCAAGCACAGAGGTAAGACGCTTCTTGTAGTTGGTTACCAGGTTTGCACACATCTCAGGAGGGATTTTGGTCCACTCTTCTTTACAGATCTTCTTTAAATCCTTAAGGTTTTTTGGCTGCCATTTGGCAACTCGAAGTTTCAGCTCCATTCATACATTTTCTATAGGATTAAGGTACGTTGGTTCGACTCCCAACCATGACACTACTTTCCCGGACTAGAATTTGCATGATCTTGGTATGCCTGCATGGGTTTCTTGCCACGTTCCCAAGACATGCTGGTAGGTTACTTGGCTCCTGTCTAAATTGGCTTTAGTATGTGTATGTATGAATATGAGTTTGGAACCTTAGAGTGTAAGCGCCTTTAGGGCAGGGACTGATGTGAATGTACAATGTACTGTATATGTGTAAAGAGCTGTGTAAATTGACAGTGCTATATAAGCACCTATAATATATATAAATAAACTCTTTCACCCTTGCCCCTTCTCTCCTCTACATCTGATTCTCCAGTCTGTCTTTGTAAGGGACCTGTGTATTAAAGAATGATTAAAACCAAATCCAAAAGTCTAGTATATTGTAGCTTATCAATCATTAGATGTGGTGGCTGCATTCATTTTCCTTTTTAGGCTTTTCCCTCTGTTTTTGCCTGATGATTTTGCCAGTAACACACCTCATGTATTATGATGCCTCTACCCTGGATGAAGGAGTAACAGAGCAGCATTGGACAGCAGGCTTGTCAGTCTGTGGGGAGTGGAGAGTTAGATGGACTAGCAGATTTAGATACACTAACAAATGAAAGCCAAACTCTGGCTTATACTTTTTTAAGCAGTTAGATCTACAGTTTTGTTCCTTTTGGGATAAAGGTTTTTACATAAGTTAATAAAATGTGATCATTGCAAGCACCCCTGTCAGTGTTAAATGGTTTATCTAAACCCCCTAACTATTACATCTGCAGGACAGCTTGCCCTGTTGAAAAACAACAGACCTAATGGCTGGATCACCAGGTGTAAATGAAAGAAAGAAAGCCTAAAAAAGAAAACAAATGCAGCCACCACATTAGTGTTTTTAATGGAGCATTGTGCAAAAGGCTCGTCAGCCTGCTGAAGACCCAGATTGCTGTGTTCTGTGTAGAGCAGCAGTCTGAATCTCCAGCATGGTGTCAGCACAGGGCATTTTAACCTTAGCTGCAGCCCAATAGTACATTCAAAATAAAACAGACATCTATTACTGTTTATGCAGCCTGATGTCTTACAATAATAAAAAAACAAAGCTTCAATTGGGCTTTAAGCATACTGCTAGATGTGTAGTTTTACAGATCACAACAAGGTTGATGTACTAGCCGAATGTTAAGGTCAATTTTTGAGCATCAATATCATGAATTCTTTTAAAGAGCAGCAAGCACAATGTCCCACTGTCTGCCAGAGGATGTCTAGCCTTGACCATTATCTAACTGACAGACCTTATTACTCTCAGGCCCTGTAGAAGCATTTGCTTGAATTTGTTTAGATTACTGTAATAGCAAGTTGTGAAAACCATTTAACAGCACTTATATATCAAGAGGATTAGTAAAATTGTATTTGAATAAAATTAACAAATAGAGTAATACATTTGTGTGAAAAGCAATGATTTGCATTAATATGATTATTGCGCATAACAACAGAAGTAAGTAAATCGCTTTATGCTGATTCAGTTTTTCTAAGTATATTTTTATAGGAAAGTATAATGAATTTGTGATATGGACAGAGCTAATCCCAGATCACGTTATTCATTATCTAATTGTAGCCTATAAAGTGATCATACCTCCATGTTAGTTATTAGAAAATAAACTCCGGTGATGCATTCAGTGGCAAAACCACTGCAATAACTATCCACCGACCTAACCACTATGAGATCAGCAAGGACAGTCAGAGAGGTTAATGTGCTCCTTCTGGAAGTGCCGTCCAGTTGCCAATCATGGCCATACTATGCAGCTGAGATCTTACAATAAACCAAGGCTCCCCAAAAAGAAAAGAGAGATGTGAACAATTCTGGATACCTGCTGCAGTCTACAAGCACTGCTTTAGCTGTGTATGACCATGTCTTCTCCATCCTCTGATCCGTGCAGTTCCCCAGGTACCTGCTACTTTTGTGCAAGGCCTTGCAAACTGCTGTGTTTGCAGGTTAGGGCTCCATGATCTAACCAAATGCCTGAGGCCAATGGAACCTAGGGGCCCAAGCCACCTGGTGAGTGACATGCTGAGGGGGAGCTATACTCGCACTCACATTAGGAGGGTGGCCACTTCCCCTAACCACCATCTGCTCTCTTTTCAATTAGGTTTTTACTTATACACTAAAGTATTTCTATGGCTGTACACATTCTCGCCTTTGTCTTATTGGTACATTGCAGAGTTTCCTTACACTTAAATATATAACCAGCAAGAAGGTATTGTAGTGGCTTTTGAGAGCTTAAATTAAAGAATAAATTACATTGTTACATAGTTAGGCAATACAATCTAGTAGACGTGGTAACAGCAGTGGTGTATTTTCGTTTTGTGCTGCCCTAGGCCTGACTAAACTCGTGCACCCACTAATTTAAATATGATCCACCCCTCCCTGTCAAGACCCCACCCTTCCCCATTTAGAATCCACCCTGTCATTTGTAAACCACATCCCTTCCTTTTTAGGCTCCACCAACGCAGTGGCTGGTGTGAATGGACCCTAAGCTCTTGTTTTGAGAGGCTTTTGCTTGCTTCAAGTAGGTTTTTCATACCTATGCAAGTATATTGGAATGCAAAATCTGCATGAAGCACAGGTAAATGCAGGTCAGAAAGAGTTCAAGTGCACCTGTGAATGAATTCTGAATGATCACTGAAACATCTCAAACTGATGTCAGAACAAATGCCAGTGCTAAGTGATAACAAAGGCACTTCTAATGGTGGAAGTGCTAATATTCACCTGCTAAAATACCCCTAAATGACATCACATTGGGCCAGCAGATAGGGTTGGGCTAAATCCATATTTGTGGATTATTGGACATACAATGCTGATATGACCACCCAGGTACCGCGCTTGGCCATTGGTGCCACTTATCCCAGGAGCAACACCGGGGATGGGGACCTGCCCAACTAATGTTTCATTTGATGGTGGTCATGTGACATTCACAAACCAGTTTCAAAGTCAAAGTATTAGGCCTCAATCAGGCCAAAAATGACCCCAAAACATGTCAACACACAGACTGAAAGATCTTTAACCTGTGTTAAATTAGATTAGATTAACTGGCATATATGTTCCTATAGAGAAAAACCTAAGACAAATCAGTAGGTTTCAAAAACCATTAGCAGAAAGGTATACGTTCCAGCTTTACTTCACATCCAGAAAGCTACAAAAGCCCGGTATTTTCATTACACCAACACCGAAACTTTCAAGATTTAACTATCAATTCCAGGACAACAGGTAAGGTTCGTTAGCACTCAAAGTACGACTCACAAGATAATAATCCCGTAATCACTTTATATATCTTTTCAAAGTTATCAAGCAGGAAGGAAACCACCTAAATGCCCTCTTCAGAGTGGTCAGTGACAATGCAAAGAAAAAACCCTCTGCTGCTATATATGGGGGCATCCCTCCACGCTATTAACACCGAAAGCCGTTATCGAGAGACATTACATATTGTAACTTCCTCCCATTTGGGTGTATTACTGCAGGTTTAACGCAAATAATTTGAGTGCATTACTGCATGTTTAACGCAGTATATTTGAGTGCATTAATGCGCGTTTAACGCAGTATATATCCATGCGTTACTGCACATTTAACACAGTATATATCAGTGCGTTACTGTACGTTTGATGCAGTATATGTGAGTGAGCGTGTTACTGCACGTTTAACGCAGTATATATCAGTGCATTACTGAATATTTAACGCAGTATATTTAAGGTGCATTACTGCACGTTTAACGCAGTATATCTGTACGTTACTGCGTGTTTAATGCAGTATGTATCTGTGCGCTATTGCTCGTTTAGCACAGCATATATCAGTGCATTACTGTACGTTTAACGCAGTACATATCAGTGCGTTACTGCAAGTTTAACAAAGTATATATCAGTGCGCTACTGCACATTCAATGCAGTATATTTGAGTGCATTACTGTACTCAATGTGCACATTACTGCACATTTAACGCGGTATATTTCAGTGCGATAGTGCACATTTACCAAAGTATACTGCAGTGCATCAGTGCAGTCTTACTGCAGTATATTGTAGTGTGTCAGTGGAGTGTGTCTGTGTAGTGAGTACTCAAGTGAAAGTGCACCAAACACCACTTTCCATTGATTAAAGTGCATCCATGTACACATTTCCACATCTTTATTACATTTTGTTAATAAGCTTCCCCATCATGTCAAGAAGGTCAACAAGAAGAGACAGATATTCCCATGGCACTGTGAGGGGGCCAGCAGCGTATGTTTCCACAGGTAAAGGTGGACATGGTCCATCCTCAAGCAGGGCATCATTTCCTGTTTAGTGATGTTGCCCATGCCATCCAGCCACAGCATGCAGAGGAGGTAGTGGACTGGCTTACAAAACCATCATCATCCTCATCCTCTGTCACCCAAGCAGAGAATAGTGCACTGTCCACTGCAGCTGCCAGAGTGGCTTTTTCTGCCTCCTTGTCCACAGCTACTCCTTCCCCAGTATCAGCCATAGAGGAGTCAGCTGAGTTATTTGAACACAGCGTCAGCCACAATTCACAGCCATTACTTGATTCAGATCTTGGTTCTGAGGTTGAGGAAGGTAAGAACATAAGCCTACAGAGAGGGGAGAACACTAGTAAATAACAAATTGGCAGTCATGTTTCCCCAGCTGCAGCGTATTGCCAAGTTGTTCCAGTGATAATGAGGATGGAGGGGATGATGATGAGGTCACTGACACGACTTGTGTGCAGAATAGAGCAGAGGAGGAAAGTGAGGGTGAGGCACAACCCCAAAGAGGCAACCATCATGGGAGAGCAGAGAGTAGCCACCCTATCACACCAGATTATGGAGCAGTTATCTCCCGTCCCACTTTCCACAGCTCAGCTGTTTGGGCCTTTTTTAGCACATGTGCAGCTGATAGCATGGTTGCAATTTGCAAACTTTGCCTCAAGCACGTCAAGTGTGGCAAGAACAGCAGCCATTTGGGTACCACATGCTTGACAAGGCATTTAACCTCCCACAAATCTGTTGGCAAAAGCACTTGAGAGTCAAATAAAAGGGACAATTTTTTTTCCGGTATACCCCCCGCTATACCTCATGGCTTCTGAGAAGCCTCGACTGACAGAGATGATGGTATAGCACAGGGTGTCCCAGGGTGTCCCAGGACCTTGAAGCGCGTCTGCCAGCAGCACACCACCTGCTGTAGACTACAGCAAGCAAATTTCTCTGCCCCATTTGTTGCAGCGAAGAAAAAAATACAGTCATTGCCACCAACATGCCCAGCATCTAAATTCAAGCTTGTCAAAGCTGCTGGCTTTTCATCTCCTGCCTTTCCGTGAATTTGCAGAATGTGTTGTATCACAATGGCAGGTTTCCCATCCCTATTTCTTTTTATGTAAGGCTATTCCAGCTCTCTACCATCACATGAAAGGCAATGTTGTGGCTTAGTTGGGCAAGGCAATCAGCCGCAAAGTCCACGTTACTGCTGACATGTGGTCCAGCAACCATGGTCAGGGACAATATATTTAATTCCACAGTACAGCCCCCTGGGTAACTCTGCTTGCAACTCATAAGGATGCAGGACAGGATTCAGTGCTGTGTTGTGCCACCACGTCTCCATACAGCTAGTGGTGATGATGCAGGATCTGTCAGCTTCAGCCCCTCCTCCTCCTCCTCCATGCCCCCCTCTGCTGAATTGTCCCATGAACTACAAGTACCCCCTAAGCATTCAAGGGGCTATTTAATGAGCCAGGCTGAAAGGTGCCATGCAGTGCTTCAGCTGGTATGTCTAGGGCACAAGAGCCACACCAGAGATGGTTCACACCACACCAGCTGGAGCCAGTAATGGTGGTTGTGTGTGATAATGGCACAAACCTCCTGTCCCCCTTAGACAGGTAATGTTGACACATGTGCCATGCCTGGCACATATGCTCAATTTGGCGGTGCAGCATTTTTTAAATAGGTACCCAGGGTTGGAAGATCTGCTGAAGCAGGCCAGAACAGTCTGTAGTCATTTCGGGCGGTCATACACAGCCAGTGCCCGGTTGGCTGAAATTCAGCGGGAATTCCACCTGTCCATAAACCGCCTGATTTGCGACATGTCCACCAGTTAGAACTACTCAACTTTGGCAATGCTGCCGTGGCTGCACTATCAGCAGAGGGCCGTCAATGAGTACCTGTATGAGTATGGCACAACAACAGGCTCAGGCTGGCTGGGCTTTTTTTCCCCATGCCAATGGCTGCTCATAAAGGATGCATGCACTGTACTGTCACCATTTGAGGAGGCCACAAGGATTTTGAGCTGTGACAATGCATCAGTGACACAACCCCTTTTGTGTTCCTGCTGGAGCAGACTCTGCATGGCATTATGGACAAGGCACTCAAGGCAGAGCAGCGGGAGGAAAATCAGGACTTTCTTTCCTCTTAAGGCCCACTTTATGCAGACACCATTCTTCCTATGCCACAGAAGAGTAGAGGGAGGAGGAAGAGGAGCATTCTGTCTGCTTTGGAGGCATTGAAGCAAGGCAAGATATACTTCTAACCGAACAGATGGTTTTCCCCATCCCCAGAACCCTTGGTAGTAGTATGTGGCTGGGAGGAGGCAGTTCCAGATACTGTAATCCTCAGTGACCCTGAGGAGTCTGCTTCTCATGCCTCCACAAACTTGCTGTGCATGGACTCCCTCATTCTTCAAAGCCTGCAAAAGGACCAGAGAATATGTGGCATTAAGGTGGAGGATCACTATTGGTTTGCAACTCTCCTTGACCACCTTTACAAGAGGAAAGTCTTGGAACTCATCCTGTACCCCCAGAGGGAGCAGAAGATGAATTCTCTTGAGGACACCTTAACCACTTCCTTTCCAGCGTATAGTAATAATACGCCGGCAAGGTGCACTCCCCATCCTGGGTGGACGTCATATGACGCCCTCCTGTTTTGCTGCTCTGCGGGCCCCCAAGATTGGGGTAAAGAGCCAATAAAATTGGCTCTTTACCATGTGACCGGCTGTGTCCTATCACAGCCAGTCACTTCCGATATTTGCAGCCATCTGCGTTCACGCTGCTCGTGCACGCCCCCAGGGGGCGCGCATCGTGGCGATCGGGGTTGAGGCTTGTCCCTCCGACAAAGCCTAGCCCCAATCAGTGTAAAGAGCCAATGAAATTGGCTCTTTACCATGTGACCGGCTGTGTCCAATCACAGCCAGTCACATGGTGTAGACAAACCGCAGTAACGAGCTGTTACAGGGCCCTCCTCCTCACACACTGATCGTGTGTGAGAAGGAGATTCTGGTAACAGCTCATTACTGTTCACAGTACACACTAAGCACACTGATCCCCCCAGTAATAAAGAGTACCTGTCACCACCCCATCAAAGTACCTGTCACAGCCCATCAGAGTATCTGTCACCTGCCCACCTGAGTACCCGAGTACCTGTCACCATTTCATCAGAGTACCCGAATACCTGTCACCATTTCATCAGAGTACCCAAGTACCTGTCACCATCTCATCAAATTAGCCGAGTACCTGTTACCAGCCCATCATAGTACCCGAGTACCTGTCACCAGCCCATCAGAGTACCTGAGTACCTGTCACCATCTCATCAGAGTACCCAGGTACCTGTCACCATCTCATCAGAGTACCCGAGTCCCAGTTACCAACCCATCAGAGTACCCGAGTACCTGTCACCATCTCATCAAAGTACCCGAGTACCTGTCATCATCCCATCAGAGTACCCGAGTATCTGTCACCAGCCCATCAGAGTACCCGAGTACCTGTCACCAGCTCATCAGAGTACCCGAGTACCTGTCAGTACCTCATCAGAGTACCCGAGTACCTGCCACCATCTCATCAGAGTACCCCAGTACCTGTCACCAGCCCATCAGAGTATCCGAGTACCTGTCACCTGCCCATCAAAGTACCCAGGTACCTGTCACCATCTCATCAAATTAGCCGAGTACCTGTTACCAGCCCATCAGAGTGCCTGAGTACCTGTCACCAGCCCATCAGAGTACCCGAGTACCTGTCACCATCTCATCAGAGTACCCAGGTACCTGTCACCATCTCATCAGAGAGACACCTTTTATAACGTCAAACCGACGAAACGCGTCAGATGACTAGCTACACACACGTCAAGTCCCTACGTCACACCCAGCGCTCTCCAAACGAACGACGGCAGTACACTCCACACACGGCACAGGAAGCTTGCGGGTCTTCCTCTACAGGAGTAAGCCGTACACGCTGGAGGAGGGTGTTTGACAAATCAGGGCTTTTTACTAGTTTTTTATTAAGAAACCCATATGTCACCGGGACTGGGTTAATGTTTGAACTATTTTACCTTGTAAGCTGGATGTTTTTAACATTTTTGTAATAAAAAGCAACAAGTTTTTACATACTTACACTATGGAAGTCTACTCTGGTTTTTTTCCCTAACAATCGGATGGATATACGCCCAACAGCGAGGATTACCGGTGGATTAAAAAGATCGGCATTTCACCCCTGCAGGGGTAATGCCCTCTGGTAAGGAGGGGTCCATAGGGGAGCACGCGTGATCACTTCTACCTCACAGCATTTATTTATAAGGAATAAGAAAGCACCTTTGAGCACTGCACACTTTATAACTGCAAAAAGAATTGTTTTATCTATGAATAAGAAAGGACACTGTGGAGTCAACACACATGAAATGTGAACCTATATGGTTAAGCGAGATATATGGACAGTTATGAACTTTATTAGGGCAACAGCAGTCTGTGGATCTTTAATTATACCCTTGGTGTCAGTACTGAAGTTTTAATGGAATATGCACTTTATACCATGTCTTATGCTTATTGTAAATGATTGTACACCATAGAAAGATAATTTAACATAACTGCACTTTAAAAGTTTAAAAGTTTTCTCCTTCAAATATCTGTTATAAACACATACATGGTTCACACAGGAAGATTATCAAGCACATTTGCACCTTAAGACTTATTGTTTTTATATTAGCACTTTATTACTGTTTACAGACTATATAGATTGCTAACACATACTAGCACGTCATACTAGCACCTTTTTCTCAATATATTTCTTAATTTAACTTTCACACTCAGACAACGCCATATCCAAATATTGTAGAATCTCATCAGAGTACCTGAGTCCCAGTTACCAACCCATCAGAGTACCTGAGTACCTGTCACCATCTCATCAAAGTACCCGAGTACCTGTCATCATCCCATCAGAGTACCCGAGTACCTGTCACCAGACCATCAGAGTACCCGAGTACCTGTCAGTACCTCATCAGAGTACCCGAGTACCTGTCACCATCTCATCAGAGTACCCCAGTACCTGTCACCAGCCCATCAGAGTATCCGAGTACCTGTCACCTGCCCATCAAAGTACCCGAGTACCTGTCACCATCTCATCAGAGTACCTGAGTACCTGTCACCATCTCATCAGAGTACCCCAGTACCTGTCACCATCTCATCAGAGTACCCGAGTACCTGTCACCTTCTCATCAGAGTACCCAAGTACCTGTCACCATCTCATCAGAGTACCCGAGTACCTATCATCATCCCATCAGAGTACCTGTCACCATCTCATCAGAGTACCCGAGTACCTGTCACCATCTCATCAGATTACTAGAGTACCTGCCACCAGTCCATCAGAGTACCCGAGTACCTGACACCATTTCATCATAGTATCCCGAGTACCTATCATCATCCCATCATAGTACCTGAGTACCTGTCACCATCTCATCAGAGTACAGAGCACCTGTCACCATCTCATCAGATTACCCGAGTACCTGTTACCAGCCCATCAGAGTACCCGAGTACCTGTCACCAGCCAATCAGAGCACCCGAGTACCTGTAACCATCTCAGAGTACCTGAGTACCTGTCACCATCTCATCAGAGTGCCCCAGTACCTGTCACCATCTCATCAGAGTACCTGAGTACCTGTCACCATCTCATCAGAGTACCCAAGTACCTGTCACCATCTCATCAGAGTACCCGAGTACCTGTCACCATTTCATCAGAGTACCCGAGTACCTATCATCATATCATCAGAGTACCTGTCGCCATCTCATCAGAGTACCTGAGTACCTGTCACCATCTCATCAGATTACCAGAGTAACTGCCACCAGCCCATCAGAGTACCCGAGTACCTGATACCATTTCATCATAGTACCCGAGTACCTATCATCATCCCATCATAGTACCTGAGTACCTGTCACCATCTCATCAGAGTACCGAGTACCTGTCACCATCTCATCAGATTACCAAAGTACCTGTTACCAGCCCATCAGAGTACCCGAGTACCTGTCACCAGCCAATCAGAGCACCCGAGTACCTGTCACCATCTCAGAGTACCTGAGTACCTGTCACTATCTCATCAGAGTACCCAAGTAGCTTTCACCATCTCATCAGAGTACCCGAGTGCCTGTCACCAGCCCATCAGAGTACCCGAGTACCTGTCGCCAGCCCATCAGAGTACCTGAGTGCCTATCTGCAGCCCATCAGAATACCAGAGTACCTATCTGCAGCCCATCAGAGTACTTGAGTACCTATCTGCAGCCCATCAGAGTACCCGAGTACCTGTCACCAACCCATCAAATTACCCGAGTACCTGTGTCCAGCCTTTCAGAGTACCAGAGTACCTGTCACCAGACCATCAAAGTACCTGTGACCAGCCCATGCCTCATAAAATATATATTGGGGTGTTTACTTTCCAAAATGGGGTCATTCTGTGGGTAATTCCATGGTCCTGGTGCTCCAAGACCTTCAAAAGTGTGTAATTTATGCTCTTAGAATGCCTGAAGGTATTACTTCAATGTTGGACCTCTCTATGTGGCCAGGCTATGTAAAAGTCTCACACATGTGGTATCGTCATACTCGGGACAAGTATCACAATGTATTTTGGAGGGTAATTTTTGCTACGTACATGCTATGTGTTAGAAATATCTTATAAATTGACCACTTTGTGTAAAAATAAAAGCGTTTTCATTTTCTTTCCACATTTTTCCAAGACTTATGAAAAAAAAAATGAACCCTACAAAAACTCATAATGCTTCATAGAATATATGTTGGGGTGTTTGCTTTCCAAAATGGGGTAATTTTGTGGGTAATTCCATTGTCCTGGTGTTCCAGGGTCTTCAAAAGTGTAATAGGTTGTTAGGAAAATAGATGTCTAATTTATGTTCCTAGCACGTCTGATGGTGCTCCCCGCATGATGGAGCACTCTATGTGGCCAGACTGTGAAAAAGTCGCACACATGTGGTATTGCTATACTTGGGAGGAGTAGCAGAATGTATTTTGGGGTGTAATTGGAAGTGTGCATATGCTGTGTGTGAGAAATAACTTGTTGTTATGACAATTTTGTGTAAAAAAAAATAATAATAATAATTTCTTAATTTTCCCAAGAATTGTGGGAAAAAAATACAACTTCAAAAAACTTGTCATGCCTCTTACTAAATACCTTGGAATGTCTACTTTTCAAAAAGGGGTCATTAAACCCGATTTTGGATATGACGGTGTATAGAAACCATTTTTATTGAGTGTATTCACAAATAATAAACCAGACACACTTTCAATATCTCAGGTGTTCGATACCACGGTTAGGCTTATAACTAGTGTGGACTTCGTGACTGCCGGATAGATTAAAGAACTCCGGGACTTTACAGTTCTTTCATGTTTATGGGGGGGGGGGGGTACTGGGGAAAAACTTTTCATCTGTAAGGTACCATAAATCATTCTCCGTACTGTTCAAAAAACTTCAACATAAAAAAAGGGTGTTAAGAACCCTTTTAATTCTTTAATAATAATAATAAAAAAAAATGTGTTTTAACAGTATTGTTGTTCAATAAAGAGTGTGTGTCGTATACGTGTGAAGGTTAATGTGGGGTTTTATGTAAGACGATGAGGAGGGTTCATATCGTTATGGTGTACACACGCTGAAAAAGTGT
>BLSH010275841.1:385192-403146 GCA_018402905.1 Glandirana rugosa | reverse complement strand
CTGCTATCTGTCCTCAGAGCAACAGCACAGACAGCAGTAGTAAAGTAATCTATCTCAGGATGCAGGATCAGGTCTTAAAATGGCTAAAATCTGTCCCTCACGCCGTCAGCTACCTTTCCCTATACTAACCCAAGGAGCATGTGACTGCAGCACTGTGACTCCAGCTTATAAAGAGGCTGGGTCACATGATGCACCGGCCAATCACAGCCATGCCATTAGTAGGCATGGCTGTGATGGCTTCTAAGGGCAAACCAGTGAAACGCTTGTTGATTGGCTGCCCTGCAGCTTCTCAACACGTGGAGTAAAATAGCAGAACCCCGGACCGAACCCGAACGATTTTTGAAATGTCCGGGTCCGGGTCCGTGCCACGGACACCCGAAAGTTCGGTACGGACCCGAACGTTACAGTCCGGGTTCGCTCAACACTACTTACAATGATACACTGAAAATTTGACATTCACCTCAGCATGGGTTCCTTTCAGTTATCTATAAGGCAGAGACTTGTTTGTTTAGCTTTCTACAGAGTGGGCACGAGTCAGAACACCTTTCTCATTTTAATTGCTGACTGTCATCTCACTGGAGAGTTTTCCCTTCACTTCCTATCCCAGTGACCCCAGGTCAAGGAATAAAAGGGTGTGGGTGTCATGGCACAGGAAGACACAGAGAGAACTCCCACTCCACTACATAAACCTACCCAATGGGGAGAAAAACTGACAGGGGTGTAGCCAGGTGCTCCCTTGAGAGTGGCTGGTAGTAGTGGTTCCCCTGATAGCTGACCTCAATCGCACCATATATCACACATGACCAGACCGACTCTTTTTTTGTTGTTTTATTTAGGGGAAATAACTTGGATGGGGATAAGGGATAACTGTGGGATGCCCAAATAATCATGGTACAAGAATTCCATATACAGTCCTGTATATGCACACTTCACTGCAGACTCTCCCTCTGCAGACTATTGCTCCTCTCAACTCCCCAGTACTTCACTTGCTGACCGTTTCTCTTACAGTTCTCTCACTACACAGAACTCACAGCTTTACACTTCTTTGCTTCTCTCTAGCTCAGAACTTAGTTTCTAGCCTGAAGGGAAATGTATCAGGCTTCTCTATACCTTTCTCTTCACCGCGGTTAGCACGTGGTGAGGCCTATTCTGTTTCAGCAGGACCTCAGGAACACCCATTACAGGCCAGGGATCACAGGCCCCTGAATGTGCAACAAAGTACTTTAGTGCTAACTGGGCCTTTGATGGACTACAACTCCCAGCCCATCCTCTTCCAGATCCCATCAACCTGCTCTCTGGTAGGGACTCTTCTTTCCCCTGACTGGCTCCCAAGGCTCCCACAGACTGTCCACCATTCCTCTCCCAGCCTGTTCCAGCACTTTCTCCTCCAGTCCCAGGGACCATCACTCGCCACACCAGTGGATACTTTAAAGTCTCTTACTCCTCCTGTAGCACCTCCACTGTTATCCTGTTCCTCCTGTGCGGCTCCAGGAATCACTCTCCTTCCTGGCTGCACCCAAACCCCCAGGCCCCAAGGACACCCTTCCCAGACTGGGGGTGACCTCCCAAGTAGGGGCCTGCATCACAGTGCCTCTGCTACATCTCTAGACTTCCATCCGACACTACTCCTCCCAGATTGGGTTGACTCAGAGTTTTTAAGGAGGCCTGTCCCCTGCCAATCCTGCTTGGGGATTGGTCAGGGCTCCTTAGAATACTCCAGATGGCTCCACCCATCTCCCAGCTCTCTGACCAGAAAGTTTTCCCCAGGTTTCTAGAAATCAGTGGGAGGTTCTGGTGACCTCATCTGTTAAGTCCACCCAATCCTCCCTGAGCCTCTCCTCCCAGCCCAGATCAAAACATTCAGGCCTGCACATTACAGTCAGACCTGACTAAATTTAACTCTCCTAGACAAAACCCTGCTAGAAAACGCACCTATACTATGGGGGTGCTACAGGGGTTCTAATCTTTTGTCCCTCTATACAAAACTGAAAAGAAGAGCTTTGTCTGGAGTCAGGCTTTAAAACTAGTTCCTACTTAAATTAGGAAGGACACTTACTGTCCCATATCCAAAACATAAAGTGAGAGAAAATCACCCCAAAGTGAGGCAATCCCTTTTTTCAGCAGGGTCACCAGAACTAGTGCCCCTAGTGGAAGATTTCCCATCTATTCCTGTTCTGATGACCATTCAAAATTTGTGATTTTATTTCACTCTTGGTGATAACAGTCGGCTGCCCCACTATGTTAAAGATAATAAATGTGTGAGCTCACCACCTATAGCTAAACATTTGTTGAAACACTTATCAGACCCAACACTAGAAGGACCACGTCTCCTACTCAACCAGTGACATAGACAGTGGCGGCTGGTGTTAAATATTTTGGGGGCAACCTCCTCGGACAGATGATCGCTGCAAGCAAACCCCCCACAGCGACGGACGATCACCGGGAAACAAATGGCTGGCGGGGAGGTGGCGATCGCTGCAAACACCCCTCCCTCGTGGGAGACAAACGGCGAATGGGGAAAGGCGGCGATCGCTGCAACACTGGAACCCCCCTTGGCGGCGGCATCAACCACCTACCTGCATCTTGTGTAGCTGGTCCCCTACAGGCTCATTCACACAGGCAGAAAAAAAAATCAGTGTTTAGACACATTTTCTGCATGAAAGTAAAATACGTGCTTAAAGTACTCACATTTAGGTATGCATATGCATAAAACTTGCAGTTTTATACTCATAAAATCTGCAGCTGTGTCCTACTTTTTTTGTGCTCCACTAAATGCAGCACACATTTTTGTATGTATATGCAGCTGTGTATATGGACTCATTGATTACTATAGTGCTGCTTTTAGATGTGTATAAGACTATGATGGCTAAATGTAGCGTTTTTTTTTGTCTTTTTTTCCATGTGAATGACCCCTAATTCAGCCATTATTTTGAGCATATTTTCTTTACCTTATGTTAATTCAAAAGTTTCGAAAATAATCTGCTGCAAGCTATAATACTTACCATGGGTTAACAATCCATAATTTCTACCGCTGAACCACTGCGGAGTTCAGTTGATAACTATAGTCCCTCTGGGTAATGTTATCCACATATTTAACACATCCTACCAGAGATACACAGAATGTTTAGGAAAAGGCCGCATTGCTGAGACATAAAATACATGTATACTTTTTATTCTGCAGACCCCCCCCCCTTTTTTGTTTTAGACGTGAACTTGCACTCACAATCCCATCCGTCATTCCAGTCCAGCCGTACTTGTGAATATTTCATGCAGTTATATATCTGAGTTGAGGTTAGAAGTGCTAAATGTGAGGTGTGAGGCTGGGGGTAGGGAAGGATGCTGACTTCAGCACTCATTGTAGCTCCTGCTTTTCATAGCTTTAATTAAGACGAGGGAGGTAAGATGTAGGGTGTCTAATGGTGCAATAAGGGCAGTTTGGAAAAGAAATATATACAATATTTATATATATATATATATATATATATATATATATATATATATATATATGTATATATGTATATATATACACAGTATACTTTATTGGGTATGCCTATTCAATTGCTTGGTAACACAAATTGCTAATCAGCCAATCCCCTGGCAGCAACTTAATGCATTTAGGCATCTAGACGTGGTGAAGATGGCTTGCTGAAGTTCAAACGGACCATCAGAATGGGGAAGAAAGGGGATTTACGTGACTTTGAACGTGGCATGTTTGTTAGTGCCAGATGGGCTGGTCTGAGTATTTCAAAAGCTACTGGTCTGCTGGGATTTTCACACACAACCATCTCTAGGGTTTACAGAGAATGGTCTGAAAAAGAGAAAATATCCAGTGAGCGGCAGTTGTGAGGATGAAAATGTCTTGTTGATGCCAGAGGTCAGAGGAGAAAGGGCAGACTGGTTCGAGATGATAGAAAGGCAACAGTAACTCAAATAAACACTTGTTACAACCAAGGTATGCAGAATACCATCTCTGAATGCACAACACATTAAACCTTAAAGCAGATGGACTACAGCAGCAGAAGATCACACCGGGTGCCACTCCTGTCACCTAAGAACAGGAAACTGAGGCTACAATTTGTACAGGCTCACCAAAATTAGGCAATAGAAGATTGGAAAAATGTTGCTGGTCTGATGAGTCTCAACTTCAGCTGCGACATTCAGGTGGTAGGGACAGAATTTGGTGTAAACGGCATGAAAGCATGGATCCATTCTGCCTTGTATCAACAGTTCAGGCTGGTAGTGGTGGTGTAATGGTGTGGGGGATATTTTCTTGGCACACCTTAGGCCCCTTAGTACCAATTGAGCATCGTTTAACTGCCATGGCCTACCTAAGTATTGTTGCTGACCATGTCTATCCTTTTAGGACTACAGTGTACCCATCTTCTGATGGCTACTTACAGCAAGCTAATGCACCATGTCACAAAGCTCAAATTATCTCAAACTGGTTTCTTGAACATGACAGTGAGTTCACTGTACTCCAATGGCCTCCACAGTCACCAGATCTCAATCCAATAGAGCACCTTTGGTATGTGGCGGAATGGATGATTTGCATCATGGATGTGCAGCCGAAAAATCTGAAGCAACTGCGTGATGCTATCATGTCACTATGGAGCAAAATCTCTGAGGAATGTTTCCAACAACTTGTTGATCCTATGTCATGAAGAATTAAGGCAGTCAAAAGGGGGACCAACCCGGTACTAGAAAGGTGTACCTAATAAAATGGCCGTTGAGTGTTTATATAAATAATCTAGGAATGAGCATGAAAATGAATATGGATTCTCTCCAGAATGCATCAGTCATTTCTCTGTCAAATTTTCCCACATTCCCAAAACAGCCTTGAACACACATTGCAGTCCAATAAAATATGTGTCAAGATTGTGGCAATGGTTTCCAGTCACAATCACCATTGGTCTAAAAGCACCTGCACATATAAAGGGGATTTATTGTTAATTCATGTATACACAAAAATAAGCTGATTATGCTGTATTTTTCTGCTGATGTCCCATTGGGGGGATTTTCCTTCACTTCCTTTCCTGCAGACACAACAAATCTCTTCAAAGTAAGGGGAATTCTCCTTCTAGACACCTGTAACTAGAGCAGATGTCTCAATTACAACCATATTCACCTGTGTATTGTAATTGATATGTTCTTGTGTGCCCCCTTCTGTTTTGTTATTTGTTAGGCCAGCCCCTAGATAGGCTTTGTCTTCCTCTCATGTTTCCAGTTAGTTTCAATTAGGACTTTGTTATACAGTGCCTTGAAAAAATATTCATACCCCCTGAAATTTTCCTCATTTTATCATGTTACAACCAAAAACGTAAATGTATTTTATTGGGATTGTGATAAACCAAAGTTGTCCTGCTGGAAGGTGAACGTCCGCCCCAGTCTCAAATCGTTTGTGGACTCTAACAGGTTTTCTTGTTTTTCAAGATTGCCCTGTAAATGGCTCCATTCACCTTCCCATCAACTCTGACCAGCTTCCCTGTCCCTGCTGAAGAAAAGCATCCCCACAACAAGATGGTGTCACCACCATGTTTCAAGGTAGGGATGGTGTGTTTAGGGTGATGTGTGGTGTTAGTTTTCTGCCACACATAGCGTTTTGCTTTTAGGCCAAAAAGTTCAATTCTGGTCTCATCTGACCAGCGTACCTTCTTCCACATGTTTGCTGTGTCCCCCACATGGCTTCTCGCAAACTGCAAACGGGACTTTTCTTTTTTTCAACAATGGCTTTCTTCTTGCCACTCTTCCATAAAGACCAGATTTGTGGAGCGCATGACTAATAATTGTCCTGTGGACAGATTTCCCACCTGACCGTTGGATCTCTGCAGCTTCTCCAGAGTTACCATGGACCTCTTGGCCGCATCTCTAATTAATGCTCTCATTGCCCGGCCTGTCAGTTTAGGTGGACAGCCATGTCTTGGTAGCTTGGTAGGTTTGCAGTTGTGCCATACTCTTTCCATTTTTGGATGATGGATTGAACAGTGCTCCTTGAGATGTTCAAAGCTTGGATTTTTTTTTATAACCTAACCCTGCTTTGAACTTCTCCACAACTTTATCCCTGACCTATCTGGCATGTTCCTTGGCTTTCATGCTGTTTGTTCACTAAGGTTCTCTAAGAAACCTCCGAGGGCTTCACAGAGCAGCTGTATTTATACTGAGATTAAATTACACACAGGTGGACCCTATATACTAATTAGGTGACTTTTGAGGGCAATTGGTTCCACTAAATTTTAGTTAGGGGTATCAGAGTAAAGGGGGCTGAATACAAATGCATGCCAAACTTTTCAGATATTTATTTGTAAAAAAATTTGAAAACCATTTATCATTTTCCTTCCACTTTACAATTACGTGTCACTTTGTGTTGGTCTATCATATAAAATCCCAATAAAATACATTTACGTTTTTGGCTGTAAAATGATAAAATGTGGAAAATTTCAAGGGGTATGAATACTTTTTCAGGGCATTGTATAAGGAGGCTTTAAAAAGAAATGCCTTTTTTTTTAGTTTTCTTGGTGAGCTGACACTGCCTGTAAAATGTGTCAATTCAGCAAGTTGCCAAACTGTCTCCACAGGATAGGCCTTATGAAGTGTCTTTTGCATAAAGTGGCAACTGAGAAAGAAAACACACTGTTTTAATGACAACTCTAAAATTTTGGATTTCCCATCATTTATCACTTTCTCAGTGATAATAGTCACCGATCAAGACACAGAGAGAAGTAAAAACCTGACAGAGGGTCTTCTCTATCCTATACAAAACTAAAATGAAAACTTTTGCCTTTACATACACCCTAATAAAAAAATATATATATACTTTTTATATGTAATAGTAATGAGCATGGGTTCAGTTCACAGAAGGTTCACTGAGTTTTTAATTGCCGGTATATGACATTTCCCTGCCAACTTGTTTTTCTTAGTAAAGCAAGGCATGTGGACCCCACTCCAAAATACATACTAGACCCTTAAGGGATATGCACATCCACCCCAATTGGCAATGTTAGCAACCCATTTAGTTTGCCAGTTCCAATTTTATCTTGGTCCAAACCTGAATTTCATCCCTAGTAATAATACATGCTTATAAGTAGGGATGGGCCGAATGTTACACCGAGTAAATTGATACCCAACATGTCATACTTTGAAATTGCGCCTGCTCGCAGAATGGCGACAAACTTTGCAACCTAAAAATCTCCATTGGCGACATTTAAAAGTTTCTACAGGTTACCAGTTTTGAGTGACAGAGGAGCTCTAGTGCTAAAATTATTGCTCTCGCATTAACGATTGTGGCGATACCTCACATGTGTGGTTTGAACACCGTTTTCATATGCGGGCACAACTTACGTATGCGTTCGCTTCTGCGCGCATGCTTGCAAGGACGGGGCGCTTTAAATTTTTTTTTTCTTATTTATTTTACTTTTTATTTTTTAATTTTACACCGTTCTTTAAAAAAAATGTATCACTTTTATTCCTATTACAAGAAATGTAAACATTCCTTGTAATAGAAAAAAGCATGCCAGGACCTCCTAATTATGAGATCTGGGGTCAAAAAGACCTCAGATCTCATAGTTACAGTTAAATGCAAAAAAAAAAAATTAAACAAAATGACAGTTCAAAGAAAAAATGGGCCCTTTAAGACCGTTGGGCGGAAGCGATGTGTGACATCGCTTCTGCCCTGCAATGTTATAAAGCCAAGTGGGCGGCATCTTCCACTCACTCTGCTTCCTGTGCAGGGGGGGGATGGACCCGATCATCTCCGCTGCTGCCGATGGTCCGGTAAGTGGCGGAGATGACGGGAAAGTGGCGGGAGGGGGGGCACCTCACCCGTCACCGATATAAGTGATCTTGCGGCGAATACGCTGCTAAGATCACTTTTATCTTGGAGAGAATTGCCGGCTGAAAAAAACAGTATCTGAATGGTGCCTGTAGCTGCAGGCACCATTCAGATATCTCCACTCAAACCCAAGGACGTTATATGACGTCTGGCGGTAAGGAAGTGGTTAAATAATGTGCCTGGGGGGTCCCCTTAGTCTGCCTGTAAAAGGGCGCACCTCTGTGATGTTTAGTACATAGCCAGAGCAAAATGACATTTCCAAAGGAAAAATTGTAATTTATTATCGTAGCTGTAATGTATTGCCAGCTCCCGACAATATACAAAAAAAATCACTGAAAAAATTTGCGTGCCCCCCCCCCCCAGTCCAAACCGCGCCAAAATAAAAAAAAAATTGATGTGGGGTCCCCCCTAAAATCCAAACCAGACCCTTATCCGAGCATGCAACCTGACTGGCCAGGATAGGGGGGGACGAGCGAGCGCCCCCCCTCCTGAACTGTACCAGGCTACATGCCCTCAACATGGGGAGTATGGGTGCTTTGGGGCAAGGGGGGCACTGCGTCCCCCACCCCAAGCCACCTTGTCCCCATGTTGATGGGGACAAGAGCATCTTCCCCACAACCCTGGGCTGTGGTTGTGGGGGTGTGTGGGCGGGGGGCTTATCAGAATCTGGAAGCCCCTTTTAATAAGGGGGCCCCCAGATCCCGACCCCCCCATGTGAATTAGTATCCTACTACTTCACCAGAAGTGTAAAATAAGGAAAACACAGGAGACAATTAGGGACTTTATTATTTATTATTAAAAAATAAAAAATAAAAATAAGTGTCCCCCGTTGTAATACATCGTCAATCACAGCGAGTGACGGACCCGAAAAAAAAAAAAAAACGCAACAGATCCTCCTCCATAGGAGGGCTCCCGCCGAATGAGCTCTCTTTGTGTTGACGTTTTATTTATATGGCAGGGCGGGGCCACTCGGTGACGTATGCACATGACCCGCCCTTTCTGACGTCTCATGAGGGTCGCTCGCTTACGTCGCCGGGTGGCCCCGTCCTGCCATATAAATAAACTGTCATAACAAACAGCGGGCAGATGGCGGGAGCCCTCCCATGGAGGAGGATCTGTGCATGCCGTCTGCGCGCAATGCATTATGGGGCGCTCTGCGGCGGCGAAGTCGCTGCGAATGCCCCATAATGTTCTCAATTCGACGAATGGGCGAACGCCGATGATTGAGTCAAACTAACCGCGGGCCCATCCCTATTTATAAGGCAGGCCACAATTTTTGGGGGCCTTGTTTCCTGGTTTGTAGCTCTGAACAGCTGTTGCATGTTACTGTCCCTCTTACCCAATGCAAGTGTAGCAATGTCCCAGCCCTCTAGAGGCCTAGTGGTGACCTCCAGAACCAGGGAGAGCTGACATTCCTCCTCAAGGTGCATGTTACTAGACATGATGAGTGTAATGCAAGTTGGAAACATGGGCACCAGTCACTTTTTTGAATGCAAACAGAGATTTATTGTCTCTTAACAAGAACTGGGGGGTTAGGGCCAGGACACCCTTAAGCATATAAAAAAACATAGTAATAGGCAGACAGCTATACAGGTAGAGGGACTTTAAGCTGAATGTAGCAAACTGTATGTTGTAGAACCGCTGCCTCCTATAGCTACTGAACTTTCAATAATTCAATATAGATCTGCACACGTAACTCACAGTATCCCACTGTAGATCTTCTCTCACATCTCACAGTCTCTTACTGTAGATCTTCACTCACTGAGCTCCCTGTCTCTCTCTAGACTTCTAGGGCCCAGCCTACGCTGGATCCCCTGAGCTCTTCCACAGCTAACCCACTGTACACTCCTCAAGGTTCACCCATGCTAACCCTCTGAGTCCCTGGCTTGGCACTCTGCTGAAGCTTTCCTACTTCTTCATTGTCCCCGGGTAGTGAAAAAGGCTGCTCTGGTATGTCTTCAGATTTCCGATACACTGGCCCCTGATATCAGGAGTGGTTGTCCCTTGGTGGCAACTGCTTCCCCTTTACCTCTGGCTTTGGTCCTCACTTGCATCTGGCAACAGGAGTGGTCATCCCTTATGGCAACTGCTTCTCCTTTGCCTCTGGCGTCAACTTGGTTCCCTCTGCAACTTGGTTGGGCTTTCGACCTGAAGCCCTAAGCCCTCGCTGCTCCTCACAATCTTGGATAGGCCTCAGACCACCTAGCAGCCAGGTGCTCCCGGATAGGCCTCAGGCTTCTGGTTTAGCAACTGGGAACGATACAACACACGTTCACCCAGACGGCCATCCAGGTGGCACAGAATCCCGATCACCTGACTCCTCCCAAATAAATAGGCTCTCCCATCAGGCCATGGGGCCAAAGAGACTTCTACTAATTGGCTGGGACAACCTATCCACTCCTAACCCAAATTCCCTATGCCTTTGTCATTCTAATACCACAGGCGACAGTGCCACCTAGTGACAAAAGAGAGAGGTGCACCAAATTCAGATTTGGGGCAAAAGTCAGTGGATCAACTTAACAATTAGCTAGGCTAGTTACCACCTAGCAGAACTAAATTTGCGAGCAGCCCTGTTTAGGACCAGGGTGCTACAATCTCCCGCTGCCAAGGAAACTATGTCCCAGAGTTTGCAACTAAAAAAAAAAGGTACTCTCAATCCTAAGAGTGGATGACCTGGCAAAAACATGGATAGGGAGTATGGATGGGCCCGCGGTTACTTACATTCAACGCGAACATCGGGCGTTCGCCGGTTCATCACCGCGGAGTGACCCATAATGCATAGCAAGCTCCTTCTCATATTGGAGGACTGCCGCCGTCTGCGCTCGCTGTGTTTTGACAGTTTATTTATATGCAAGGGCGGAGCCACCTGGTGACATAGTGGGTGACCCCACCCCCTTCTGATGACATGTGATGTCAGAGGGGCGGGTCACTCAATTATGTCACCGGGTGGCCCTGCCCTTGACTATAAATAAACTGTCAAAACAAAGAGAGCTCAGTCGTTTGGAGCGCACCCATGGAAGAGAAGCTGTTGCATTTTTATTTTTTTTTCGGGTCCGTCGCACACCGTGATTGATGATGGATTACAATGGGGGACACTTTTTTATTTTTATTTTTTAATAAAGGACTTGTCCCTAATTATCTCCTGTGTTTTTTTCTTTTTTGACACATTTTGGTGAATTAGTAGGGGTACGATGTAGCCGATACTAATTCACATGGGGGGCTTTCAGATTCCGATAAGCCCTCCGCCCGCACACCCCCACAACCACAGCCCAGGGTTGTGGGGAAGAGGCTTTTGTCCCCATCAATATGGGGACAAGGTTCTTTGGGGTGGGGGGCGCAGAGCCCCCCTGCCCTAAAGCACCCATACTCCCCATATTGAGGGCATGTAGCCTGGTACGGTTCGGGGGGGGACCCCACATCAAATTTGTTTTTCATTTTGGCACGGGGTTCCCCTTAAAATCCACACCAGACTCGAAAGGCCTGGTATGGACTGGGGGGGGGGGACCCTACGCAAATTTTTTCAGTGATTTTTATCTATATTGCCAGGAGCCGGCAATACATTACAGCTTGAAGTTATTTTTAAATGACATTTTTTCCTTTACAAATGTCATTTTGTGGTGGCACTGTTCTAAACATCACAAAGATGCACCATTTTACAAGCATGCTAAGAGGCACATTATTTAAATGAATATTTCATTTTTATTATTTCACTTTAATCATTATTAAACTCACTGCTCCTGAAAAAATGATTGATTTAAAAACTTTTTTTTGTATTGATGCATGTCCCCTAGGGCAGTACCCGGGTCCCCATACACTTTTTATGGCAATAACTTGCATATTAGCCTTTAAAATGAGCACTTTTGATTTTTCATGTTCGGGTCCCATAGACTTTAACGGTGGTCGAATGTTTGCACAAATTTTTTGTCTGTTCGGATGTTCTGGTGCAAACCGAACAGGGGGGGTGTTCAGCCCATCCCTAATAGGGAGGGTAACAGGAAAGGATGAATAATGGTAACAATACATGTGGCGTACCACAAGAAATAAATAAACATAACTTATGTACAGAGGCAAGTGGCAGTTCACAGAAGGGCAGATAAATATAAGACAGTATTTACAGTTTTACGTGTGGCGTACCACCCGAATAATTGAGGGGAAAATGAAATAACAGTAAACTTATCCAAACTATCTATCTGATATTTACACCTGTAAGGAATAGAAAATTTTGTGTTATTAGACAAGCTGAGGTCATTGTCTCTCCTTAGCCAAAGAAGATGCGATGGGTGCAGGAACACCTGAAAGAGAAGAAAACAGACAGCATAGAAATGCATCCTACTACTATAGCAATTCCAGTGCAATATGTACATGACATAAGTTTTGTTTATTTCCAGGCGAGAGCAACAAAAGAGTGAAAATGAACACAGACATACAGACATATACATATATACATTTATCAAATTATACACCTAGACATATATACAGTTTAAAATGGGCCCCAACCCCTCGAGGGTGACACCCCTTTTCCATAGCAATTCTAGAAGAAATCTCACTTAGCAACCTATTCTGGAACATTAGTAGAGCTGAAATTAGGACTCACTCAGGATGGCACTCTCACGCCACCGAGTGGTCAGTGTATCAGAGAACAGTCCTTGTGTAACATTTCAGTCCATTGATCCAGGTTTAAGGTGAGAACTTGCCCTTTTTGCCACAGCACTGTCTACCTAACTAACTAAACATCCCATTGTCCTTGGAGCCCCAAAGTCCAACAGGCACTTTACTTTAGGTACAACAACATAGTCAACATCTTTCCAGCAGGTTTCCTTCTTCATAGGGAAAAACTCTGGAGTGGTATGCATTGCTACTTACAGGCAACACTTTAGCCATACCAACATGCAAGAGACTGTAATTTTTGAAGAACTTTCCACCTTTCTGGTAACAAAGTCCCCTTCACTGCCATTATGTCTCAGTCTGTCCTTAGCCCAGCTGGGGACTGAGATTGATTTTCCTCACTGATGAAAAAACAAGACATGCTGTCGTTTGACAACATCAGGTCAGCATATTATTTTCTGAGGGAGACATACTGGCAATTCCAGGGCACAGGCCAGCATGCCTCTTTTAAGCAATCCCTGCAACTGCTGGAATTCAGGAGCAAAGTCCAGCAGAACAGCACAGGCAGGAAAGTCCTCTATCCAACGTATTCGGGGGGGGAGCAACTTCCAATAAAGTCAAACACAGCCCCACTGAGCACATAATTGTAATCCACACTGGTCAGTATAAATTTGCCACAGTCATGAAATATCACCAAGAATACCTGGGGTCAGGCAATTGAAGAGATTGTCAGCTTGAGCCGATGGTGGTGATATAGTACTGTACATCCTTTTGCTTGGGCCGATGGATAACTACACAGTCAGAGTAAATGTGGCGACCATAGTCCCAGGTCTGTAGGATATTAATATATTTCTTAGTGTATCTAGGTGACAACTTTTTCAACTCACCATAGAGAGGAATGTTTAAGTAGTTTTGGATAGCAACATCAACCCACTGCGTTCTTTTTCACTGGATTTCAGCTTCCAGGTGGGCAGGCACATATGGGTATAGATAGCTTAACTTTGCATGCAGTGAATATATATACTTTATTGAATTTTGACTGCCGCATATACAGTACATACATACAGTATATGGCACACACAAAGTTTGAATTAAGTAAACAATCTTAACAAAAAATTCCCTTTTTTTCAGGTAAAAAGTAATGATCACTTATTACAAAAAAGGAAATACAATCTTGTGCAATATAAAAAAATAACTATTTTAATTCTGTTCAAATCTACTACTACTACTGTTACTACTACTAGAAAATGAGAATTATCACTTGCTATTATGGAGTTGCACAAGATGGAAGTTGTGCAGAGGACACAGATACAAATTTACATGGTTACCATGGGCCAACAACGAGTCAAGGGATGTTTAGCGGTATGCACTTTAAGCAGTGTCAGGGTGCGTTTTTTTTTTTCATTTCTTTCAATTGGAAACCATTTATTGGGATGGGAGGGGGGCTGTATAGTGAGTGTAAATGTTATTTTTATCTGACCCTAACAAATCGTCTGAAAACCCTCCATGCATCCATGGACCACTTAGGGGTTCATGAACCCCAAGTTAAGAACCCCTGCACTAGAAAGATTATGTAACCCAGTCCAGTCCTTATAGCATTGCAACTTTTCGTAGGTGTGTGCTGTGATGATATCATGTGTGGGACGCACGGGACTCCACCATTTTGTCACAGGTACGCCATGACAGTTTTAACTTAGGAAACCCCTCATTCCTCATTCCCCCTCCCAACAACTTAGGAATGCCAGATCCTCGTATCAGGCTTCAAAGAGTCTGGAGTGTTTTGGTAAGCCGTTTCATAAACCAATCAATCAGATCCATTAAGAGACAGCACAGGATGTCTGAGATAAGGATCTACCATAAAACACCCTCCCTCATGCAGCTGTGACCTTACAGAGAACCTCAATCATATTTAAGCTTAAAATGTATCCACATTTCATAACTCCCAGATAGGAATGTGACATCTTAATAAAAGGTATATATCTGTATGCGGGAAGGCATACCGAGTAAAACTAACCCAAACGTCGATGAATTCAATTGTAAAGGAGCCCCCTGATAGGGTCAAAGAAAATGACAATCCTGTCATGTTTAGGCTTATTTTGATGCACTGTGCATGCGGAAGGTGAATGCCTTAATGGTGAATTTGCATGATAATCCCTTCCCGAGATATGGTTTTTATACTGCGAATTGCATATTAGGGAAGATTGTTATTCCACGGTCTGCCCTGGACCACCCACTGGCCCTCCTTACCCATGTGAGTGGTCAGGGGCATATGGCCCCACCCCTTTACACCCAGAGAAAAAGAGAATGCCAGGGACAGTTCTCAGTTCTCACCTAACCATCAAAGAACGAACATCCAAGAACCTGTGGACTCATCAATGAATTTCTGATTAATCACGAACATTTAAATGCAAGTAACTTTGCCCTTCCATTCTGTTTTATCTCTTTGCTGCTGTATATTATGTCTCTTATTGCTTTGTAACATAATTTTTTCTGTAAATATTTTACTGCACCAAACTTGACCTTTTCATTATTAAACCTTATTCTGAAAAGTGTTACTCTTGTCCCTAAAGCTCTTAATGCAAGCTATAGCGGACCTGTTCCTTTGAAGAGCGCTACTGTATTTAGGATAACTCATCTGAATATCCCTGTCTGTGATGACAGTGTGTGTTACAGGTGGTTATTCTAAAATCATAATTGGTATTGCTAATTGTGGGAGACCTAACACTCCAGATCAAAGGTTAGTGGTGGCAGAGAAAGGGTTAATTGTTTGAATTAGCCCGGTAACAATCGCTCTCAGGCGGCTGGCACTTAGATGGTGGTCCCGCAAGCTGGAGAATCTTTGTGCGGAAATCAGCTGAGAGTGGTATTGTTAGGTTAGTGATAAGCATGGTGTGAGATAAGGGGGTCCCCGGTCACCCATCGGTGAGGAGGGCAGCGATCTGATAGCCGCGTTCGTCACAGGTGCTATGATAGCAAAACATCAGATGGCACTGTCATCAGAGAGATAATCAAATTAGCAAAATAAAACATCAACACATTATATGAAGCAAACACAAGGACATGCTGTATATTGTCTTAAATGCATAATGTGACATTTCAAGGCTGCAAAGAACAAAACTATTGCTTTGAGTATGGGAGCCTTTGTGGCTACAAAACATTGCACTTTGAGTTTGTGACAATACATATCCTTGCTTATGCCACATTGAGGGTGCTGGTGACATTCTATCAATTCGAACATTAATCACCAGAAAAGGGTTTCTCTTGATGAAGTGTTAAGGTCATTTTACGGAGGCAACCAAAGAAGTAACATTAGAAATACAGACAGTAGTGCATACAATATGAGCTGCATAACCTCATAGGTCTTTTCGGTCCACAATGTCCTTGGGAAGACTTCAAGCAACAATTCCTGCAGCTCCTATGATGATCAAAGGTGATCCAACTGGTGCAAACGAGATACAGTATGTGTTAAAAAGAAGAGTAATTTTAATGGAAAATAAAACACGAGTGAGATATTTTATTTTCCATTCTTTTTAACACATGCCTGCACCCCGTTTAATCTTAAAAAAATTAACATTGCTTTGTCAGTGGTGGCAGATGTCATGTGAGCCCTGGACAAATTCCCCTGGAGTTGCTGGAGTCCAGCACCATTGTCTCCCAAGAGCTTCCAGAGACGGTGGAAGCATATCAGAATCTCAAGTGAGCGAGACTGATATTGTTGATGTAGTGGGTGCTTGATTCCCTTTTGGGAATTGTCTTCTGCTTTCAGAATCTTGATTTAGTACAACCAATAAGAGATCCTACTATAACCATCTTTGGCTCCACAATAGGCATCTTTGCATCACATGATGTTGAAGCTAATGAGAATCTGCCTCAACCCATTTATCAAGGCTCCTAAAGCAGCTGATGCAGAAATATGATTTAACGGCTCTGCTCAAAATACAGGAAAATGTGTGTTCATCGATACCATATATAGTAACAACTTTTTTATGGCAACTTGAATACGTGAAAGATATATTAAATCAGCATATAAAATTAATATACTGTTGTGTTGAAAATAATTGTGCCATTACCAATATACAAAGCTCTTCGTAGTTATGTGTGGTATTAGTCTAGCAATGGGTCTCTGCATTGCAGAACATTTCTTCTTGTACAGACTGCTGTTTTCTTGACAACATATTGATTGCTTTAAAGGAATGCATACTATTACATACCATCATTCCTATAACTGCTAGGGACCTGCAGTCTACAGCTTCATTAACCGATTAGCTTCTAGAGAAACTGCAGATTATCTGGTTGTTAACTGATAGGCAGCTGAGGAGCTTTTATGTCTGAGCTGATTCAAAAAGAGTGTGAGACAGGGCATTAAATAACAAGTAACTGGTTGTGCAAATACTGTACAACTAACTAGAAATACTTCAAAGAAACACTAACTACACTGAAGTAGATGAACTGAATGTCGATATGTAAAAGCATTTGAAGCATAGCTCCAAACAAAAATAACAAGATAAAAGTGGATAGTCCATTTAGGGTTGGTTCACACTAGGAATCACACAAGGACATGCTGCACATTTCTGTGCGGTTCACGTGAGGTTCAGTTCAGTGCGATTTGAGCCCATTCATTTGAATTCACTACTTTTGAAAATGCATTGCAACTGGATCGAATGGTACTTCTGTATCATGCGATCTAGTGCAGGTAAACACACTGTGTTTGGGACCTGCAATTGGGGTGTTATTAACCTAACATCGGCACCCGCTGCAGATCGCAACTGCAGTGCAATTTGAACATGGTGCCAGAAAAGCGCACAGAACCAGGGTTGCCACCTGTTCTGGAATGACCCAGACATTCCGGGTTTTGACACTTGTGCCCAGCTTATTGTCCTCCTGAAACCCAGACACAGGGCTGGTGCCATCATAAGGCAGCTGCCTTAGAGCGCCCGGTTGGAGGGAGTGAGCTAAAATGTGACATAGCCATGGCTAGATTAATGTAGGGGCTCAGGGAGCTGCAGGGCACTGCATGAAGGCCCGGGCAAGGAGGAGTCCGCCAGGTCCGGTGACAGCAGGTGCAAGGAGCGGGACAGCGAAGGCGGGCAGGATGACATCCTAGAGGATATGTTCAAGCGCAGTGTGAACCGTGGACTAGGGATCAGGTGGAGTGGTTATGCTGTGAGCATGTGATGGGAGGCATTTAGGTGGGGGCAATCACAGATGGGGACTAGGGATCAGGTGCCAAGTGTGACGCGAACTTGTATAGGAGATCCTACAGTAGGACGGGCGGAAGCGACAGGGCGAGGAACGTGGACGACAGTGGCCTGGACCGCCTGAGGAGGAACGGGCCCGGAAGTACGTCACGGGACGTCGAGGGACTCGGGGATGTAATTAGATCGGTACCGATACAGTGTAAAATCGAGTGAGGGAGGTTGGCCCGCGAGATTCCGTCGACGGAATACTACCGTGGTCGGGACACAGACCCAAAGTCCTCCTGTTATTCGACCCGTGTTCACAGTTTTGGGCCTTACAGACCCAG
>BLSH010275841.1:367505-383090 GCA_018402905.1 Glandirana rugosa | reverse complement strand
CCCACATTCTGAAGAACACAAAGTTTTTTCTTGGAACCCAGTTAACCAAACTAGTGTTCCCAGCCCATTGCACAACCTTTCTTTTTCAATTTTATCATCAATCAAGTATGGCCGGCACCATCCGAAGGGTTAAACATCAGGAGGGAGATGAACGGATCATCAGCGCTCCTCCCTCCCCCCAGCCTATATAAGCTGCCTCACTTCAGTATGCAGCACTCACGGCCTGAAGAAGGGGTAGAGCCCCGTAAACGCGTCGCCGTTGCTGTGGTTACCTCTCCTGCACGCACTGGCACCGGTTGGATCGGATTGCTGTGGACCACTGTCTCCTAGAGAAGGTCTCCCCGGGACTCACCGAAGGACCCTCCTCCACCAGTACAGCTGAACCCGCACTCCCCACCACCCCAGCCCAGCAGGACCACCACAGGACTCCAGCAAAGAAGCCAGCAGTGGCTGACACTGCAAAGCGCAGCACCCTACTACTTCTGTGAGTAGTCACTTGTTATTTAATAAAATCCTGGTTTTTACTGTTACTCTTAGAGGCGCATTTGTTTTTTTCTTGTTTCCTTTCACACAGGATGACATCCTAGCCCTGGCTACCATCTCCACAGTGTGAGTGGGTGGCCCAGGAGACGGAGGCCGCAGGGAAGGAGAGCAGTGAGTGCAGGGGAAGCACCAATAGTCTGGGAGGGAGAAGACTTCCGAAGATGTGGGCACAGCCTCACCAGTGCCTGCCAGAGCCTTGAACCCCTGGACTCCTTCAACCTTTTCTCCGCTCCCAGACCCGATGGACATGCTGACCAGGGAACCAGCGAATAAGGACAGGCAGGAGACGCAGGCAGCCATTTAACTGCCAAGCATGTCCAAGCCTGTAACTGTACAGGGAAAGGAGAAATAGCACAATGATGAGCTGATCTACCTGACACTCTGCTTAATCCTACTCTCAGTATGGTGTATCTCAGTATGAACTGATTGGATCATTATACTGTTTCTGATGTACTGTTGCTGATACCTATTGCAGTCCCTGTATGGTCAAATTCAAGTATTTACACTGCTTGCGTTAAAAATATGCTTTTATCAATGCATTTATGAATATAAGCATATTGAATGTATATTTTGTGTCTTTTAAATCTGCCTAGAGTTCAGCTTCAAGGAAATGTAAAACCAACCAGTCCAACAAAATGATTTAAAATGGTTGTAACATTAGAAGGTTTTTTTATCTTAATATGCATGCATTAAGATAAAAAAACCTTCAGTGTGCAGCAGCCCCCTTGGTCCCCCTAATACTTACCTGAGCCCAACCTGATGTTGCAGGAGAATGTTGGCTTCCCAGGACTCTCCCTCATCATTGGTTGAGACAGCAGCATGTCGCCATTGGCTCCCGCTGCTTTATGCATATTGAATGTATATTTTGTGTCTTTTAAATCTGCCTAGAGTTCAGCTTCAAGGAAATGTAAAACCAACCAGTCCAACAAAATGATTTAAAATGGTTGTAACGTCAGAAGGTTTTTTTTATCTTAATGCATTATATGCATTAAGATACAAAACCTTCAGTGTGCAGCAGCCCCCTCGGTCCCCCTAATACTTACCTGAGCCCAACCTGATGTTGCAGGAGAATGTTGGCTTCCCAGGACTCTCCCTCATCATTGGTTGAGACAGCAGCATGTCGCCATTGGCTCCCGCTGCTGTATATCAAAGCCAGTGAGCCAATGAGGAGAAAGAGGGGGCAGGGCCGAACTGCGGCTCTGTAACTAACTGGACACACAGAGCTGCGGCTCGGCTCGGGTGCCCCCACAGCAAGCTCCTTGCTGTTGGGGCACTAGGCAGGAGGGAGGGGCCAGGAGAACAGGCGAGGGACCCCAGAAGAAGAGGATCTGGGCTGCTCTGTGCAAAACCAGTGCACAGAGCAGGTAAGTATAACATGCTTGTTATTTTTAAATGAAAAAAGAACTGAGACTTTAGTATCACTTTAATTCATGATACAGGGTCTCCCTTTCACTTTATGTATAAAGTACATCCTATTTAGAACTATTAGGCCTATTAATGAAGTGGTTAGCTGAACCTGTTTAACCACTTGAAGAAAGTCTCCTCCCCAATGCTCTCATCAGTCATACTCAGAATTTGAAAGGCGTCATCACTAGTGTACACTTTTGGACATTTCTGAAGGTGGCTCTGGTGATACTGGTACTGCTGTGGCTACCGAACAGGACAATGTTGCTGGATTACACTGGCTCTGGTGACACTGGACTGATGTGACAGTGATCAAAACACTGTTGCTGGCTTACACTGCACTGATCTGGCAACACTGGCACTGATATAACTAGCAATCAGGAACATTGTTGCTGAGTGTACTGGCTGTGGTGACATTAGAGTATCTAGTGATCAGGAACACTGCTGCTAGCTGCACTAGTCTGGCAACACTGCCCTGCTGTGAGGGTGATGAGGAACACTGTTGCTGGCTGCATCGGTGTGGAATTGATCAGGATCACTGTTACTGGCTTACACATCTGTGACCCTGAGACTGTTGTCTTGTGACACTGTGACTGGTGTGGCTAATAATCAGGGACACTGTGGATGGCTTACACTAGTCTGGTGATACTGCACTGGTATGGAGGCAACCAGAAACAATGTTAGCGGCTTACACTGGTCCGTTGACATTGGGACTGGTGTGGTTAGTGATCAGTAACACTGTTGCTCGTGTGGCAGCATTTAGGAACATTGTTGCTGGCTGGGCTCGTCTGGGGACACGTGGACTTATGTTTCGGTAATCAGGAACACTGTTGCTGGTTTACACTGGTCTGGTGACATTATTACTGGTATTGCTTCCGATAAGGGACACTGTGACTGGCTTACCCTGGTCTGATGACACTGTACTGGTGTGACTAACCATAAGGGACACTGTGGCGGGTTTACACTGGTCTTGTGACACAGTGACTGGTGTGGCTAAAATGGCTGTCGATCACAGTAAGAAACTTTCTTTTACCTCTCATAAATGATCGGTGTATGAGAGGAAACATAGTGGTGACTGCAAAATGCAGCCTTTAATTACATTGGTTTGAATTATTTTTATTCATTTTAGAGAAACATTTACAAATAGAGTAATAAAAATAATAAATAAAAACCAAGGTTGCTTTTATGATATAAACAAACAAAAGGAGAAAAAACATTTAGGTCTCATACACAACGCAACATAAATACTATTACAAACATACTGTATATAAAAGGTGTATAGCCGACTGTTCTTCTCCCAGATAGTTCTATGTAGACATGTGCAATTCATTTACCGGTAGTTACAAATTAGTTTTTGGATGAAATTCTGCATATTCGTTCATTCGGAAGCATCCAAATGAATGAAAGACTCTTTTGAGGAATACATACGAAAACTTATTTTCAGAAAGAGCGAAAATCCGAAAAGAATGAAAACCCGAAAGAACGAAAATACAAAAGAATGAAAATACATGAGAATGAAAATATGGAGCTCCGAAACAAAAAAACTATTTGTTTTTTGTATTTTCTATTATAATTAAATTATTAACTATTACTATAGTTTTTATTATTGTAGCGGTACCCATGTAGGGGCTGCTGAGTGTTGTGGATTACCTGTCACCCTGCCCAGCCAGTCACACTTCTCACAAACATCCAGAATAGTGTTGAGCGAACCCGAACTGTAAAGTTCGGGTCCGTACCGAACTTTGGGGTGTCCGGGACCCGGACCCGAACCCGGACATTTAAAAAAAGTTTGGGTTCGAGTTCTGGGTTCTGGTATTTGATTCCACCTGTTGAATAGCTGCCAAGGGTAGCCAATCAACAAGTGTTTCACTGGTTTGCCCTTAGAAGCCATCACAGCCATGCCTACTAATGGCATGGCTGTGGTTGGCCAGTGCATCATGTGACCCAGCCTCTATATGGGGCTGGAGTCACCGTTCTGCATGTCATATGCTCTCAGGCTAGTTTAGGGAGAGGATGCTGCTGGCTCTGTGAGGGACAGATTGCAAGTTCTATAGGGAAAGGTTCCAGCTGTTGCTTTAAGGGACAGAATATTGTTCTAAAATCATCTCCAAGTTCTATAGGGAAAGGTCCCAGCTGTTGCTTTAAGGGACAGATTATTGTTCTAAAATCATCTCCAAGTTCTATAGGGAAAGGTTCTTCCAGCTTTTGCTTAGAGGGACAGGTTATTGTTCTAAAATCATCTCCTAGTTCTATAGGGAGAGGTTCCTGCTGTTGCTTAAAGGGACAGATTATTGTTTCTTGCACAAAATTAAAAAGTGCATCTACATTGCTGGTTTAAAAAAAAAAATTCTAAAAACTACATTTGTGGCCAGCGGTGCAATTCTTGCACAAAAAAAAAAAAAATGTCTACATTGCTGGTTTAAAAAAAAAAAAAAAATTCTAAAAACTACATTTGTGGCCAGTGGTGCATTTCTTGCACAAAAATAAAACAAAATGTCTACATTGCTGATTTTAAAAATATATATATATTCCAAGAACTACATTTGTGGCCAGCGGTGCATTTCTTGCACAAAAATAAAAAAAACAGTGTTGGCTTCCTCCTCCACCACCACTTCCACCGCCTCCTCAACCTCCAACTCCACATCCACCTCCATTTTTTATTGTTTTATGTGATTTTAGCTTAAAAATTATTTTAAGTTATTTCCCTATCCCCATTTCTTTGTAGGGCACTTGTCCGACTCTTACCCCCATTTTCCTTCCTTTTGCAGACCTCTAGGACTCTACAGGACTTTGTTACAGCCATTTTTGTGCCTAAAAGTTCGGGTCCCCATTGATTTCAATGGGGTTCGGGATAAAGTTCGGGTCAAGTTCGGTCCCGAACCAGGACTTTTTCCCGAAGTTCGGCTGAACCCGAACTTCCAGAGGTTCGATCAACTCTAATCCAGAGTTATAAATCAATCCGGGTATTTTGTTTTGTTGTTTTTATTAGGGGGTTTAACTTGGATGGGGTTTTGGATTTATGAGATGCCCCAAAGGATTTAACTTTTTTTTTTCTTGGGACAAACTATGTACACTCCCTGTACATACTACTCCTGTCTCCTCCAGCTCAAACTTGCTTGCAGAATATCATATACTTCCTCCTGCACAAAACTTCCTCAGGCACAGGTAGCACATGGTTAGGCCTGACTCTGGTTCCAGCCAGGCCTTGCAGAAATGCCTTTCACAGGCAGAGACCATGGGCCCCTATGGTGTAGCAAAGAATTGCGAGTTTCAGTGCTAGCTGCCCATGGTTGACTATTGCTCCCAGTCAGTCCTTTGTCCGAACTTTGGGGTGTCCGTGACCCGGATTCGAACCCGGACATTTAAAAAAAGTTTGGGTTTGAGTTCTGGGTTCAGGTATTTGATCACGCATGTTGAATAGCTGCAGGGCAGCCAATCAAAAAGTGTGATTTTCCCTAGAAGCCATCACAGCCATGCCTACTAATGGCATGGCTGTGATTGGCCAGTGCATCATGTGACCCAGCCTCTATATGAGGCTGGGGTCACAGTGCTGCATGTCACATGCTCTCTGGGTAGTGTAGGGAGAGGATGCTGCCTGTGCTGTGAGGGACAGATTGCAGATAGATAGATAGGTAGAGATTACTACTACTACTGCTTTTAGGGACAGATTGCAGATAGATAGGTAGAGATTACTACTACTACTGCTTTAAGGGACAGATTGCAGATCTCATCCTGCATTACAGCAAGATTTGACTGGACTAGGTAGAGTCTACTGCTTAGAGGGACAGATTATTGTTCTAAAATCATCTTCTAGTTCTATAGGGTCAGGTTCCTGCTGTTGCTGTAAGGGACAGATTATTGTTCTAAAATAATTTTGCAGCCCTCTAGCACTTTCCAGGACTCTTTTACAGTCATTCAATGGGGTTCGGGGTAAAGTTCGGGTCAAGTTCGGTACCGAACCCGGACTTTTTTCCGAAGTTCAGCTGAACCCACCGAACCCGAACATCCACGGGTTCGATCAACTCTACTGGTGAATCCCTCCTGGAGACTTGTATACACTGTCATCTTCTGCTCCTGGTCAGGTCACCCCTCTGGTTTGTTCAAGGGTCTCTTCCACTCCCGAGCTCCAAGCCCAAGGTCACCCCCCCAGACTGGGGAGCTCCCTTCAAGGCCCTGAAGCCTAGTACTCCATATTCTGTTCTTCCACCCGAGCTCTTCTCCCCAGCTGGGCTGACCCTTAGTATTTAAGGAGGTCTGCCCCCTGTCAATCCAAGTTGGGGATTGGTCAGGGCTCCCCAAACACTCTAGACAGCTCCACCCATCCTCCGTTCTCCTTCTAGAACACTCCAGAAGCCTCTGGAAAGAAAGAGGAGGTCTCAATGATGCTTCCTGTGAGTCACCAGCTGCTACTCTAAGTCACTCCCGGGCCACACAGATCAAAACAAACAGGCTTAGCTTCCAATTAGGCCTGCTTAAATTTACTAGCACTACAAAAAACTACCTCTAACACACTACCTAGGTAGAGGGAGCTACATTATTATTATTTATTATTATAAACTATTACATTTATTATAGGTATTGTAATTTCCTTTCAAATTTAGTTAAAGTAACTGTTAGTGAACATAACGAATATGAATGCATCTGAAAATATGAATTATTCAAAGTAACAAATGCTGCATCTAAACAAATGGAACAGAACAAATACGAATGTATCCAAAGTTACGAATAATCCGAAGTAACGAATGCCGATCATAACGAATGATCCGATAAACAAAAAAGAAATAAACTGAAATAAACAAATTTTTCAGTAGTGTACATGTCTAGTTCTATGGGTTATTAGACCTTTCTATCTAATCCTTGCCTCTTGCATCCATAATCCCCCACCCTTTTTCTTCTCCCCCCTCCCATCCACCCCATACTTCATATGTTGTGACGTAACAAAAAAAAAATATCAAAAACAATCCATTTGCGATTTTTAAGCGAAAAAACTAGGGGGAATTACTCTCATCTTCCTCCAGGTTTCTCCCTTTCCTTCCCACACCATACTCCCCTACCCTAGACCTTTGTCCCTCCCTATTATTTACCAATTCAGGCCCATTGTGGGCATTCTATATTAAGTGCGTATAACCAGTATTCCATATTACTGTGAAAGTATATATTTTGTGTATCTCACATTCTCTCCAACACTCCAATGACAGCACTGGATTCATCTTATGTAATTTTGATGGAACATAATACCACCTAGTTTGTAATTAATTTATTTTATCCTCATGTCTATTGAGGTACGTAATCTATAATGTTATGCTTTAGGGCTTCTGAGATAGGTTGATTTAGTTCATGCTCCCATCTATTGAAAAACATGAAACCTTATCTACACTTTCAGATCTTTACCCATCCCTGTCCCGACCCATATTATAATATCTCTGTTGAAAACTACCAAATCTTTCAGATTGAAGGCCAGATGCTCCAAATCTTGCTTGATTAGGCATAGATCCCTTGGCGGAGCTGGATTTACCAATATCAGAGACTATTATTGGGCTGTTCAACTGGACCAACTCAAGCATTGGTTCTGCACTAATGAAGCCCCCCTATGGGCAGAACTAGAAGCTGATAACCTTTACTTGCTCCTCCTAAGCGACAGGTGGAAACCCTGGGACTCTAAAACTCTAACAATACCCATGCAAACCACACTGTATGCATGGAGACATCTCAATTCAGCCATGTTTAACTCCACAATCCCCAACCTCACTCCCTTTCCTCTCCAAATCTTTGAGGCCATGATCCACTATTTCTCGACTAGACCCTTGCTAAATCTTGGTATCACCCATGCCCATGATCTAATTAAGGATAAAATCCCTTACCCCCTAAGAAACTGGCACTTAAAGTGTTACTAAACCCAGTAATATGAAAATAGTTCCCCTGCCCCCCCCCCCCCCACAGTGCCCACAGCTTATAAATCTTCTTTTTACATTAAAATACTGCCACTATTTACCTTTTTGGATGATCTGTATACCATGGTCAGTGATAAACTGCACAGTTTTTCTAGTGATGAGAGTTCAGGTAAGAGGAGATTTTCACTACAGCCTGTATACAAGCCCACATGTGTGATGTCAATATCATGTGACCTGGCTAGCTCTGAGAACAAGTGAGTGTTCTCTCCAGCATAAAAGACACAACTGAGAATGTGCAGGAGGTCTACCCTACCTGTGTTAAGCTGGCCTTCCACAGACAGACAGTGCAGGAAGGGAAGAATCTATGCATACAGGATAAAACGGCCTATTTACACAATGCAGAGGATTAACCCCTTAAGTTGAGTATAACAAATATGCTATGCTGCATACACAGACTGATTATACTGTTGTGGGTTTAGTAACACTTTAAATACCATCTCCCTCCGCAGAACCAGTTTACATGTGCCAGGCTGCTGCACTTCCTTGCCAGACACCCTCTTTCCAAAATCTCTTGTAGCACCCTCTACATTAGGTAGGTGCTAGTTGAGGATGTTTGTGTTAGAGTAGGTAAATTTAGGCAGGCTTGGCTGCTGTCAGGCCTGTTTTTTTTTTTGTTCTGGGCATGGGAGTGGTCCAGGGAGTGGCTGGTGACTGTAGGTGGTGACACCCTTTGGTTGACCCCTCCTTGCTTTTGCAGAAAGTTCTGGAAAAGGGGAGTGGGGCAGAAGAGGTGGAACTACTTGGTATTTGCGAAACCCTGACCAATCCCCAACCTGGATTGGCCGGGGGCAGACCTTCTCAAATAGCCTGGGGCAGCCCAGTCGGGGAGGAGAATTCGGGTGGAAGTTGGAGAATGGAGACGGAGGACTGAGGCTGTCGGTGGGCCTTGAGGGGGTCCCCAGTCTGGGGGGGTGACCTCGGCCACGGGCTCGGGTGCATCCAGGAGGAGTGAGATCCTGGCGGAGAGGCACAAGGAGGAGCAGGAAAGGACAGTAGAAGGAGAGTACTACCAGCAGGGTCTCTGGGAGGAGTTCATTGGGTGTCGGTGAGTGACACAGCCCAGGGAAGTGGAGATGCACTCTGCAGCAGATTGAGAGAGAGACAGTCTGGAAGAGGTGCAGGAAGAGACTGGGACTTTGGTGTCAACGGGCAGTGTGCAGGTTCTTGAAGTCAGGAGGACTGTAGAGACCCGGAGGAGGATGGGCTGGGAGTAGTAGTCCATTAGGCTGGTTAGCACATCTACAAACTTTCTCTACATTATATGGCCCCACGGTCCCTGCCTGCAAAATATGGTTACTAGGCCCTGGTCAAATCCAGATCAGGCCTCACCATGTGCTTACTAGGCCGGAAGCAAGTGTTGGGCAGAAGAGAGGAACAAGGAGAAGCAAGTGTTGTACAGGAGAGAGGAACAAGGAAAAGCAAGTGTTGTGCTGGAGGAAGAAGGAGAGTGTATATACTGAGTGTATATAGAGGTCCTGTGTGAAGAACTGTTGATCGCTGGGCATCCCATAATCATCCCTTACCCCATCAAAGTTTAACCCCCAAACAAAAAAAACCAAAGAGCCAGCCTGTTTTCTGACTGTGGATACAAGAGAGGAGTGTGATTGACGGCAGTGTGAGCAGTTGAACTACAACTTTCCACAATCCCCAAGGGGGCCTCCAAGCCTTATTCTCCGGCACAATGGCGAGCTGCTTTTCGCTCGATTACTAGTGCTTCTCATTGCGCTAGTCACTCCAAAGTGATGATAAAAATTACAAATAGATGGCACTATATGCCTTTCAGACTGTCCAAAATGTTTCCAACAACTTCTCCCTTGTGATGGCGTGAATGTGACTAAGTAGGGAATCTCTTACACAGCCTTTGGAATTGCGCATGCCTCATTAGATTTTGGTTCAGCTTTTGGTTTTTCGCATAATTTCCTCGTTCACTGGCATACTGACAAACCTCAGCCTGACTTGGCCTTGTTAAACGTAGGTATTGATCATTAAACTGTATTCCAATGGCCAATAGTCACGCACATCCTATTAGCAGCTTGTATACTCATCTTGAAGTACTGGAAATCAAAAATATCGCCCAACCTCTCTGAACTGGTGAACATGTTAAACTCCAACTACACCTTCAAATGCCACATTGCACTCATTGCCCTAAATTATGCTGAATTCTTCCACAAATGGTCTATTTGGATGAACAAACCAACCTTCTAACTGTATTACTGTTGCTTGTAATCTAGTGCTGATACCCTGCAATCTTTGTTTGTGAGCTGCATATCTGGATATGTACTGTACCCTTTGTTCAGAATTCCTTTCTGTTTTCTTTTTGTCATGGAACCTAAGTTTCAATAAAATGTATTGTTTAAAAAAAAAAAACAGGAAACCCCGGGGTTGAGGGATGAAATCAGCATCCTTTACATTTTAGAAATACCATGACTATTTATCCCCCTCTCATCCTTGTGTCTTTCCATTGGGTTAAACTCACAGATTGAATGGATGGGTCTTGTCAGAGAGTTTATTAAATGCTGAAGTTGCCTAAATCTTCAGGCATCCCATGGTGAGTAGCCATACCTGCATCTTAATTCGGATAATGAACAAAGGGAATTCCCATTCAAAACATCTTTTAATCAATCAATCTGAAATTGTCCAATTTAAATAGGCCTTGTTCTCTTTCCCCGGCGGGAAATTGTTTGTACCTAAAAGTGGCATTAAGGGAGTATTGTACTGCCATTTTATGCTTTTATAAAGATTGTTCCAGACACTGAAGGTTTCTACTGTAACAGAGGCTAAGTCTTTAGACAGACCTTTATGCTGCCTAGGCAACCATATAGTCTGGCCTAGGGGTATTTCACTTATAGTTTCCTGCAGTTGTACCCAGTTTTTAAAAAGGGCATTATGCATCCAGTCAATTATTCTCACCAGGACTGCTGCCTTATAATAGGTCTCACAATCCCCCATTTGACAAGTTTGGTCTGACAAGCATTTTATAAGCAACACGGGGACCTCTATGTAGGCCCATGGTATATTTAATGGGAGAGCCTGAAATATATAAAGAACCTTTGGAAGAGACACCTATAGGCGTGCGCAGGGGGTGTGTTGGGTGTGTCTGGGCATACCCTAATCACCCCATGTGGTGCAGATTTTCCCTGTTAATATTTCACCAAAGCCCCCCAACAGGGCTCGTAAAAAAATAAATAAATAAAAATCCTAAAAAAAAAAAAAAATACTGGCACCAACCTTTGCCCTACTGACAAGTCCACTGCTTTACTGACACCATACTTAGCTCTACTAAGATCATCCATGTTTTAATACATTTGTGGTGCACACCCTTATGCAATAGGCTGTGCACACCTATGGAGACACCATTTTAATCACATTTATCCTGCCCAACCAGGATAACTTGCCAGCAGGGTAACTGTCCAAATCTTGTTTAATTTTATTAAGAAGAGGTAAATAATGATCTTGATACAAGTCAGTTACTGATGCAGATAGGTTTATGCCTAGATATTTCAAGCCTTTTTGTTTCCATTCGAATGGTTACAGGGATCTAAGAGCCCAAAGCTCCCCTTGGGAAATAGAGATGTTTAATATTTCAGATTTTTCTACATTGATCTTGAAATTTGACATTTCCCCATATCTTTTCAGTCCCTTTAGGATATTAGGCAGCATCTGTCTTGGGTTAGATATATAGAGCAAGATATCATCTGCAAATGCAGATACCTTATATTCTTTCCCAGCCAATTCTATGCACTGTATCTCTTGATTTGCCTGGATCATCACTAAGAGGGGTTCCAGTGACAACACAAATAGTAATGGAGAGAGTGGGTATCCCTGCCATGTTACATTATATAAAGCAAATGGTCACAACAGGGTCTCATTCACTCGGACTTGAGCAGCTGGTTTAGAATATAATGCCTCAATCCATTTATACATACGCCAGCCAAAGATGTCGTAATGTTGAAAGCATATAGTCCCAGCCCAGCCTGTCAAAAGCCTTTTTGGCACAGATTTACAGAAAAAGGACTATTTTTTTGCTTTTCTTAGCTCTATGCATTAAGAGGATAGTTTTTAATACATTATCTTTCATTTCCCTCCCAAGGATGAAGCCTGCTTGATCTTTCTCTATCCAATCTGGCATGTATCGATTCAGCCAATATTTTTGCGTATAGTTTAATATCTTCATCTATTAGTGATATTGACCTGTTGCTGGAGCACAAAACTGGGTCTGTCCCTTCCTTAAGGAGGACTGATACTCCATACCCTGCTTTGCCATCTGCTGTGCCCAATGGACACAGTGATCACAGTGCATGCTCTTGTAAAGCGTGCGTATGAGCTCCGAAAAGAAGAGGCTGCTTTAAAATGTCCCCCAGCCCTCAGAAAGCTATGCAATGGATGGATGGAGGGTGGTTAAAGAAACTGCATAGGCAAAGTGACAGACTCTCCAGAAAGACTACACCTTGACCTATTTATTTTCACGTTCAACGTGCTCACCAAGGACTCTATCAGAGCTCTTGTATAATACTTGTTGGGCCTCAGTGACCATTACCAGACCCTAACACTTTAATATTATGAGGATGTCATTAACCCTGTGTAAGCTCCAATGCCATTCAAAACAGAGCTTACACAATAAGTATTGTTCTTGCTAGCATTGTATAAGTGGATAATCTAAAGTGATAAGTGAATATTTCCTAGTCCCAGGTATAACATGAGGTAAATGTTTGCTTGTGCTCATATACAAGAATGGTGGAACATTCTGCAGACATCTCTGGTACCAGGCTTATTAGAAAATATGGCACCCAGCCCTCCATAAGCTCATACACCCCTCATATTAGAAAATATGAGCCAGAAAAATCCAACTTGGCCAATAAATTGTGACCCTTGGGAGGCTCAGACATGTAATGTCTGCACAGCCAGATTTTTTGATATCCATAGGCACCTTTTGCCTGTGAAGTTCTAAGGTCTAGAGAATTAATATTGTAGGGATGTGCTACATCCTGTCTTCCCAAACACCTTCTGACCTTGTACATTATATCAAATATACTGTATATATATTATCACATTCTACTTGTCAAGATGGCAAGGTAAGTAGCAAGTGATAATTACATTTGTTACTATAGCCAAATATATATATATATATATATATATATATATATATATATATATATATATATATATATATATTTAAATTGAGTACAGGTAACTTATATCAATATAAAATTTTCTGCTTCTACTTTTGGGTCCATCGTGAGATTATTAAAAGGAAAATCTGATTGGCTCCTATAGACAATATGATGAAAAATGTCTTTGGCAGCTCTCCACTTTGGCAGATTAATTATTTCTGTTTCTATGAACATCTAATAAATAGTTATTTATAGAAGCTTATGTAGCATGAATGTATTGTGGTACCAAGCCAAGAGTCAATCTAAGATAGTATAGGCATGCCAAGAAAGAATGAGATCAAAAATCACAATGCTGAAAACTACTAATGTTTTATAGCTTCATAAATAGTTTGGGGAATTTTCACAAAAACATTCACCAGACCTAAGCTATTACTTGGCAAGTTTATAAACACAAACAGCAACTCCACTATAGCTTGCCCCTCTGGTCATCTGCTGCATCTAAACCTATGATTTGGATTGCACATCCATTTACTACAGTTTTACCGTTTATGTTGATGATTCTGATTTAGAATGGACTAATTTCCCTATGACTAAGGATGAACTTTGGGTCCAGGTCAATCATGAGTTCAAAATACATGGTCATGTTAACGTGCATGTTACTGCAATGCAATTGTAAAAATGGCCCCTTAATGTAACCATGCCTGTGTATTGTTTCATCCTAGCCTCAGTTTGTATTGTTAAATTCAGTTCACAGTTCTGTATGTCAGGTTTTTCTTTCATCAGAAGATAAAGTATGAACATTCCCAAAATCTGCCCTTACATACTCTTAAGTCTCCATTCCCCATATCTTTTCTGTAGAGAAGCATGGATGAAGATTGATGAACAAACTAATTTTAGACTAGCCTGTATAATATTGAAGTTGTCAGGTCATTTATTTCATTAAAAGCATTTGCTGCATGACTGTGTATGAATCGGTTTGAATGCATACTTAATGTCTTCTTTTATTTCTGATGAATTATTGGCCCTCCTTATATTTGAATATTGGCCTTATGGAAGAGCATACTGTCTGTCTTTGTGTAAGTTAATTGCATGCCACTGGGTTTTTAGAGCAGAGGTCTGACCCAGATGGAAATCTGGCAATACTAATATTTGCAGAAGGCCAGTATGTCAAGGATATAGTCGGACTGTTCTTAACTGCATTATGCTGCAGATCACAAAATATTGTAACCTCTATTAACTCTGCACTTTGGTCCCATAAACTTTCCTGAATTAGAACTTCAGCCAAAATGTTTAGGGCAGGGGTGTCCAACCTGCAGCCCGCAAGCAGCACAAAATTGTAAACTTATTGAAAATGTTGATTTTAAAAAAAATTGTAATGCGTTTACACTTAGCGAATACATTCAGCTGAAGAAAAAATTGACAGTTACTCTTTGCTGGACTTTTGTAAGTGTTATCTTCCCAAAGAAAAATATCCCACTCTTCACAATTACGCCTTATTCATGTCATCAGTTTTCGACAGCACCTATATTTGTGAGCAACTATTTTCAAGGATGAAGCACACAAAGGGCAAAATTAGATCCAAAATACCTGATGAGAACCTTGAGAATTCATTGAGAATTGATACTACATCCAGAACCAGATATTGATGCGTTAGCTTATCAAAAAGACCATCAAAATATCGCACTTATGTTGCCCTCTTTTACTTTTGTAACAAAAAGTTTTAGGGACATTTTAATAAGATTCAGTTCAGATTTTGTTGAGACATTTCAATACAGAGTGTAAGCCACACCTACTTTACCACTAGAAAAACAAGATGAATAGGCGCAAGGACCAGGTGGGGAAGGTCTGGTGATATGAAGTCCCAATAAAACTGCAGATCGGCAGCTCTTCTTACAGGATAGCCATATCCAACACTAGAGCAGAAAAGAAAGCAGAAGGCGCCTCTAAATGCAGAAGTATAACATTTATTGGTAAAAGCAAGGGTATATCAAACTCACATAAAAGGTGATTAAAAGCGCATGTCCGCACATATGTCTGCGGAGAGACAAAGAAGGGAAGCAACGGTGTCTGTGCTGACGGTGGGTATCCTGCTGCTGTAAGTCTGTGCCTGTGGTCCGGGTGGAGCGGATGCCGGCCGGCCGAGGGCAGATGGACCGTCCGCTGATGTAGGGGGATCAAAGCCCGGGCTTCAGAGGCTGCAGAGGAGCAGTTGGTAAGCGTCCCACGTCATCAAAATGCGACGCGTTTCTGAGTTTCCTTACCCGTAACTAGGGGGATGTAGTCGCCTGCCAGGTAGACGGGAGCCGGCCGGCCGTAGGCGAGGTGGGCCTGGTGTCCGTGTCTGAATGTCGTCGTCCTATGGGTGGCAGTCGTGTCTGTGGCAACGAAGGGAAGAAACAGAGAGGCGTCTGTATACACGCCTGTACGCGAAAATTAGTGGAAAATACACTCAAACTATATGGGAACGAAAATGGTTATTTACAATATGAAGACGTAAATCTCCGCGGAAGACGAAAGAAAAGACGAGATCACAACCTATACCGATAGGACATTCTTCTCGACGGCTAGACGTCAAA
>BLSH010275841.1:353125-366592 GCA_018402905.1 Glandirana rugosa | reverse complement strand
AATAGATATAAATATAAAAATAAAATAAAAATGAAAAAAATAAATTATAAAAGTAATAACAAAAAATATATAATAATAACCAAAATAACAAATAATAAAACTAAAAATATAAAAATAAATAATAAATAAATATAAAAATAATAAATATAAAAATAAAATAAGACAAGTGTAAAATAAAAATGAGGATAAATAGAAGAATACTAATGATGATCATGATCATAATAAGTGATGGTGTACGGGGAGTATAAGTAGGGGCATGTACATAAATTCCTATGTTTATAACGGTCTACCCCCGTGTGTATACATTCCATATAAGAATGAGTGGATCTGGGGGCATGTTGGTATACGTTGATATGAAGCTGTCTGTATATAGCACCAGCTAGCTAGCAGAAGATAGAAGATAAGGGTATGTATATATGTGGGTCGTGAATTTAGCAACAATAATGACACTAAGTGGGAATGTGCTAATACCAACTCAGTCAGATGCATGTGTGTGCCAATACGTACCCCATGTTGCGTACGCATACATCTGAAGCAGGTACATGTCGTGTGTAGATGGTTTACTTACATGCACATTGGGATAAAAGGAACCCGCCACCCCCAAGGAGCCAACAAGAAGAGATAATGCGTATACCTGGAGATAAGCAAAGGAGGGTTAATGACTTATACCAAAAAAGTTTAAGTACAGTAGCTATTTCTATACATTCGTTCAGTCCTCCAGGCGAGAGGGCATCAAGGTTGTAAATCCAGTAGGTTTCTCTGACGCAGAGTTTGCTAAAATGCTCCGCACCAGAGAGAGACGCTGGGACCTGCTCTATCACCCAAACTTCCAGGCCCTCCGTGGACTGTTTGTGTACATCAGCGAAGTGTCGGGGCACACTATGTATATCTTTACCGCCTTCTATCAACCTTCTGTGCTTACCGAACCGTTGGCGGAGCGGACAGATGGTGCGTCCAACGTAGATGAGACCACATGGGCAGGTGAGGGCGTACACCACGTAGTCTGAGGAGCAGTTATAAAACCCATCTAATTTGTATGTTTTGTTGTTATAGCAAAAGGATTTGCGTCCGTGCTTCACAAACTGGCATGTTTTGCACAAGGCCTTTTTGCATTGGTACATTCCCACCAGTGGTACCAGTACCAGGGGGTTGGGTGGTGCGTTATGGGGCCTGATTTTACAGGGGGCTATCATGTTTTTAAGATTCGGGGCTTTTCTGTATGTTACTCTGGGATGCTCTGGTAGGACTCTTCCCAAATGTGGATCAACCCGCAGGATGTCCCAATGTTTAGCAAAAATCCTCTCCATTTTTTTGTATTGTGAATGGAAGGTCGTGATGAACCTATACGATAGGTCATCACTGCCTTCTTTGGCTATTTTGGGCGGTACCCCATGCGTATAATGTTCATAAGCTTGGTCCACTAGTGATGCAGGATAATGTTTATCAGAGAATTTGTCTTTCAACAATTTACTCTGAGTGATGTAATCACTATCTAGTGTACAGTTTTGTCGTAGACGACAGAACTGACCTTTGGGGATATTGTTTATCCATTTAGGATAGTGGCAACTATTGAAGTGTAAGAAGGAGTTCCCTGCCGTGGGCTTAGTATAGTTACTTGCACAAATTCTGCCTTCCTCATGTCTAAGATCAAGGTCCAAGAAAGCCAGATGATGGGGATCAGAGACCGAAGTGAAACTGAGTCCATACGGATTGTTATTACAGTGTTCCACAAGTGATGCAATACATTCCTGTGGGCCATCCCAAATAATGATAATGTCGTCTATATACCGACCGTAAAAGACGACATTCTCAGAAAAGGGGTTGTTGTGCCAGATATAGTCCTTCTCCCAGTAGCCCATGGATAGATTGGCATATGAAGGGGCAAAATTAGCTCCCATGGCTGTTCCTTGTATCTGTAAGTAGAATTCGTCTTCAAAACTGAAGTAGTTGTGGGAAAGGCAAAATTTTGTCGCCTCAAGGATAAAAGCAGCCTGTCTGGGGTTCAAAAGACTATCCTGGGAGAGAAAAAACTCTAGGGCCCTAAGGCCAAAGTTATGGGGAATGGAGGTATATAATGAATTTACATCTAGGGATAGCCACACATAGCTCGGCTCCCATCTATATGGTGAGAGCAGTTCGAGCAAATGTGTGCCGTCCCTGATGTAAGACTGTAATTGCCGCACTATGGGCTGGAGAAAGATATCGATGTATTGACTGAGACCCGTGGTCACGCTGTCCATTGCTGCGACAATAGGTCTGCCTGGGGGCACTGTGGGATGTTTGTGTACTTTCGGCAAGTGATAAAAATACGGTGTTTTGTAGAATGCCCTACGTATGAACGAAGCCTCCTGTTTGGTAATGATGCCATTTGTAAGGGCAGTTTTAACCAGGGTATCGAGTTCTTGTGAGAAACCTGGGGTGGGGTCTCGCTGAAGTTTTAGATATGTGGTAGTGTCAGACAATAGTCGGTGGGCCTCAGTGATGTACAGACTCCTGTCCATCACCACTATTCCTCCTCCTTTGTCCGCGGGTTTTATAATGATATCCTTGTTCTCCATTAGGAGATCGAGGGACTCCCTTTCAGCCGATGTAAGGTTGTGATTATAGTGATGTGTGCATGTGGTGGGTTGGCACATGCGCTGGAGATCCGCATATACCACCTTATAAAAGGATTCCAAATGTGGTCCTTTGGCATGGGCTGGAAAGAAAATGGACTTGGGTTTTAGCTTGGAGTTTTGTATGGGAGGAGAGGTACTGGGATGTTGGGTGAGGAGGAGTAACATTTCCTCTTCTACAGATGGGGCTATATCATCCTCTGATGCATAGGGATAGGGGTCAGGATCAGATTCGGGGGTAAAAGTAGAGATGTCTAGAGGTGAACTAGGGGTGGATCCGGCATCTGTAGAGTGTTTTGATTCCTTAATCATGTAGTATCGTTTGAGGGTAAGATTGCGTATATACTTATTAAGGTCTTTGAATAGCTGGAAGGAGTTGGGTCTATGAGTGGGAGCGAAGTTTAGTCCCCTGCTGAGGAGGGATCTGTCTGCTTCGATGAGTGTGTGTGTGGATAAGTTGAAGATTTTTACCGTTTTCGGAGCATTGGGTTGTAGGCTATTTTTTTCTTGGAGCGTCCTCCCCTACAGCCTCTCCTGTGAGCTTTCGCTTTCTGGAGCCGGCCGGAGGAGGACTGGGCACTAAAAAAGTCACTTCAGTAGAGGTGGGTACATTGGGCAGAAAGGAGAAACCATTGGTTTTCAAAGTGGGAGTAGCAGAATCCATATGAGGATTGGCAGATGTGGTATTGGGCGTCAGGGACAGGTGGGTGTTGTTCACATGTATAGGCCCATTACCAATAGGCAGGGGACGTATATTGTTGTCAGGATCCTCATGTGTCCGCACCTCAGGTCCAGTAGTGGTCTGTGCTGGAATCAGGGGTGTGGCTAATGAGAGGATCGTGTTCTGTTTGGTACTAGGGGGCTGAGGGGCTGGATAAGTGACGGAGTGGTCAGACGTATTCACATTGTTAGGTCTATGTCTGTTGTAGAATGTGTTAAGTCCTGTCATTAACTGTTTGTGTTTCTGGTTAGGCATTCTGTTGGACTTCTGTAGATGGGTAGCGTTTACCTTAGGGTGTGGGTGAGGTGGATCAGTACAAGGAGGAAATACGTGCAGATGCATTAGCTTAGGAATATCAGGGGGATCGGGGCCTGCTGGAGAGGGTCGAGCCGAATGGCGTGGGAAGGGAGGTGGAGATGGTTTGAGTGAGGGGGGATCAGGAGGGATGTGGGTTTTTTTATGCCAGGTAAATACTCTGTTATGGTTGTAATCGTCTATGTCCCTTCTAAGTTTGCCCAGCTTGGTGTTGATCAATATACCCTCATCATGTTTGGTGTTCCGTTTTAAAGTGCCAAGCCATGTGGAGGATATGGAAAGGTCATAAGACGTAATGTCCAAGGCTAGTCTCTGTATATCATGGGTGAGCTTCTCAATTCTGTGACCTCTTTGTTGAATGAGAATAGACATCCATTTTGAGGTACAGAATTCAGCTATGCCATCCCATTCTTTTCGGCCTTGTGGATCCAAAAATGTACAATCTTTTAAGATCCTGAGGCCCCTGGGGGTAATTTTAGTGTCCAGGTAAAGTGTGAGGAAGAAGCGGTCCCACCAATGTTGGTTGGTGTGCTTTATCAGTCTTTCCAGGTGTCTGAAAAGACTGCCCAGGGTGTGGTGGTGTTTATTGGAGAGTGTGGCTCCGGGAGGACCGTGTACAAATCATCTAGATTGGTGTATTTGTGGCTTTCAATTTTCTCCAAGATGTCTGTCTGAGCCATCTGAGTGGATCTCTATCCAGATGGGCATGTATAGCTACACAAAGGCAAAAACTACAAAGAAACAACCCACACAACAATATAGAGATCTATCATATGTTCTCTGATTGCTGGAGGAAGTATGCATACAATACAGATGAGCACATGTGTACGTGTAGGGGTTATGATGAGACGGTGCTCATGTGGATAAAAAAGGGAAACAAAGGGAAAAAAAAAAGGGGGAAAGAGAAGGAAATTTACTTAATATACTCCTAGAGATATAATAACTGGGATATGTCCATAAGGTGGCGCAATAGATAACGATAATGGAGATCCTGTATAAAGGATATATACCTTCCTTTGCTTATCTCCAGGTATACGCATTATCTCTTCTTGTTGGCTCCTTAGGGGTGGCGGGTTCCTTTTATCCCAATGTGCATGTAAGTAAACCATCTACACACGACATGTACCTGCTTCAGATGTATGCGTACGCAACATGGGGTACGTATTGGCACACACATGCATCTGACTGAGTTGGTATTAGCACATTCCCACTTAGTGTCATCATTGTTGCTCAATTCACGACCCACACATATACATACCCTTATCTTCTATCTTCTGCTAGCTAGTTGGTGCTATATACAGACAGCTTCATGTCAACGTATACCAACATGCCCCCATATACATTCATTCTTATATGGAATGTATACACACGGGGGTAGACCGTTATAAACATAGGCATTTATGTACATGCCCCCACTTATACTCCCTGTACACCATCACTTATTATGATCATGATCATCATTAGTATTCTTCTATTTATCCTCATTTTTATTTTACACTTGTCTTTTTTTATTTTTATATTTATTTGTTTTTGTTTTTATTTTATTTTTATTATTTATTTTTATATTTAATTTTAGTTTTATTTTTTGTTATTTTGGTTATTATTATATATTTTTTGTTATTACTTTTATGGTTACTATTATTATTTTTTATTTTTTACATTCATTTTTATTCATATTCATATTCATTTTTATTTTTATTTATCTTTATTTTTCTATCATATTATATATCTTTTTTCAACCCCCCCCCCTCCCACAGGTACAAATTAGCCGTAGATGTGCATGTAATTCTAATTTTAATGTATATAGAGTTGTGTTTGGGACTCATATTCCAGGTTACCGATATTGTCATAATAATATATTTTATGATCATTTGTATTATTTGTATCCCTTATGTATATGTAATTTTACACCCATGGTATGCTTTATTTGTATTGTTAATTCTCTGAATTTTATCATTTTATGATCTGTTGCTATATGCTGATGTCCCCATGGCCACATGTATACCTTCTAGGTAGAGACATTTGTAGAACTATCCTGATTCCACCACTAGGTGTCGCCCATCCTTTCCCAAATATATACAGCAGCCTGCCCACTAGTAAACATGCCTGATGAAAGAGTGCGCCCGTTGATGACGTCACGGGTAAGGAAACTCAGAAACGCGTCGCATTTTGATGACGTGGGACGCTTACCAACTGCTCCTCTGCAGCCTCTGAAGCCGGGGCTTTGATCCCCCTACATCAGCGGACGTTCCATCTGCCCTCGGCCGGCCGGCATCCGCTCCACCCGGACCACAGGCACAGACTTACAGCAGCAGGATACCCACCGTCAGCACAGACACCGTTGCTTCCCTTCTTTGTCTCTCCACAGACATATGTGCGGACATGCGCTTTTAATCACCTTTTATGTGAGTTTGATATACCCTTGCTTTTACCAATAAATGTTATACTTCTGCATTTAGAGGCGCCTTCTGCTTTCTTTTCTACTTTGCCACTAGGGGCACCGCGGCATATGCCTGGTTCCTGGATCCCTTGGCGCCTACTAGTGTAGAGTACTAGGTACTAGTACTAGTACTCCGAGCACCTCCCTAGAGGCCTAAGCAATGGGTTCCTGAACCCCAGGCTGGTCACATTTTGCCTTTTTTGCTAATCAATGTTTTGTGGGGGATGCATTACACCCCTAATTTTATTCTGTTTGCATTTTTGTCTGTTAACCCTTCCCTGTGCATTTGTATGTAATTTACACATGTCTCACAATGGTTTACTATCTTATCTGTTGTCATCTTGACTCATTTATATTAATAAACAAGATGAACAAGAAAAAATAAAGTTTTATTACTCATATAGGTACATTATCTTTATCAGTGATTGTTAACTTGTTATCTCCCGGACTTTTTCTGCTCATCAGCTATCCTTATTGTTAGTGTATTTTATGTGTGACCCAAGACATTTCCTCTTCTTCCAATGTGGCCCAGGAAGGTCAAAACGTTGGACACCCATGGTTTAGGGTATTTTTTGTTTGGAGTGGAGAAGAATTACATGCTCAATTGGTTTTTATTGTCTGTGGAGAGATTTGCCTTCATTTTACATTAAAAAATATAGTTCTCAATCATTTGATCCCCAAATCATACATTACAACTTACAAGCCGACCTCCATGCATTGCTTAATTGGGCAACTATATGGCAAATCAGGTTTAATGTTGATAAATGTAAAGTTATGCACTTGGGGGCTAGAAACATGCACTCATCTTACACAATAGGAGGGGAACAGCTGGGGGAGTCAATGGTGGAGAAGGATCTGGGTGTTCTGGTAGATCTTAGGCTTAATAATAGCATGCAATGCCAAGCTGCAGTTTCCAAAGGGAGCAAAATCATTTCTTGTATTTGGAGAGGTATAGACTCCAGAGAGAGAGATATCAATTTGCCCCTGTAAAAATCATTAGTAAGACCTCATCTGGAATATGCTGTTCAAGTTTGGGCACCAGTTCATAAAAAGGATATAGGGGAACTGGAGAAAGTGCAGAGAAGAGCAACCAAACTGATAAAAGACATAGAGGAGCTCAGCTATAAGAAAAGATTAGGAACTGAATTTATTCTCTTTTGAGAAGAGATTAAGGGGAATATGATCAACGTGTATAAATACATAAGTGGTCCATAGAGTGAACTTGGTGTTGAGTTATTCACTTTAAGGTCATCTCAGAGGACAAGGGAGCACACTTTAGGTCTTGAGGAAAAGAGATTTCATCTCCAAATACGGAACGGCTTCTTTACAGTAAGAGCTGTGAAAATGTGGAATAGACTGGCTGGTTCTGGCCAGCTCAGTAGATTGCTTTAAGAAAGGCCTGGACTCTTTCCTATATACACATATTATAACGGGATACTAATATTTATAGGTAAAGTTGATCCAAGGAACATCCGATTGCCGCTTGGGGATTAGAAAGACATTTTTTGCACCTGTCGTAGAAAATTGGATAATGCTTTATTGGGGTTTTTTGCCTTCCTCTGGATCAACTGTGGATATAGGATTGTATATATATATATATAGATATATATATAGATAGATATATATATATATATATATATATATATATATATATACAGTATCTCACATAAGAGAGTACACCCCTCACATTTTTGTAAATATGTTGTTTTTTTTCTTTTCATGTGACAAAACTGAAGAAATGACACTTTGCTACAATGTAAAATAGTGAGTGTACAGCTTGTATAACTGTGTAAATTTGCTGTCCCCTCAAAATAACTCAACATACAGCCATTAATGTCTAAACAAACAACAAAAGCGAGTACACCCCTAAGTAAAAATGTCCAAATTGGGCCCCAAGTGTCAATATTTTGGGTGGCTACCATTATTTTCCAGCACTGCCTTAACCCTCCTGGTCATGGAGTTCACCAGAGCTTCACAGGTTGCCACTGGAGTCCTCTTTCACTCCTCCATGATGACATCATGGCGCTGGGTGAATGTTAAAGACCTTGCGCCCCTCCACATTCCGTTTGAGGATGCCCTCCAGATGCACAATAGGGTTTAGGTCTGGAGACATGTTTGACCAGTCCATCACCTTTACCTTCAGCTTCTATAGCAAGTGAGTGTTGGTCTTGGAGGTGTGTTTGGGGTTGTTATCATATTGGAATATTGCCCTGCGGCCCAGTCTCCGAATGGAGGGGATCATGCTCTGCTTCAGTAAGTCACAGTACATGTTGGCATTCATGGTCCCCTCAATGAACTGTATCTCCCCAGTGCCGGCAGCACTCATGCAACCCTAGACCATGACACTCTCAACACCATGTTTGACTGTAGGCAAGACACACTTATCTTTGTACCACTCACCTGGTTGCCACCACATACGCTTGACACCATCTAAATCAAATAAGTTTAACTTGGTCTCCTCAGACCATAGGACATGGTTTCAGTAATCCATGTCCTTTGCCTGCTTGTCTTCAGCAAACTGTTTGCGGGCTTTCTTGTGCATCATCTTCAGAAGAGGCTTCCTTCTGGGATGACAGCCATGCAGACCAATTTGATGCAGTGTACAGTGGTCTGAGCACTGACAGGCTGACCCCCCACTCCTTCAACCTCTGCAGCAATGCTGGCAGCACTTATGCGTCTATTTCCCAAAGACAATCTCAGGATGTGATGCTGGGCATGTGCACTCAACTTCTTTTGTCGACCATGGCGAGGTCTGTTCTGATTGGAACCTGTCCTGCTAAACTGCTTTATGGTTTTGGCCACCATGCTGCAGCTCCGTTTCCAGGTCTTGGCAATCTTCTTATAGCCTAGGCCATCTTTATGTAGAGCAACAATTCTTTTTTTCAGATTTTTAGAGAATTCTTTGCCATGAGGTGCCATGTTGAATGTCCAGTGGCCAGTATGAGAGTGATAACATCTAATTTAACACACCTCATCCCCATTCACACCTGAGACCTTGTAACACTAACGAGTCACATGACACCGGGGAGGGAAAATGGCTAATTGGGCCCAATTTGGACATTTTCACTTGGGGGTGTACTCACTTTTGTTGCCAGCGGTTTAGACATTAATGGCTGTGTATTGAGTTATTTTGAGGGGGCAGCAAATTTACACTGTTATACAAGCTGTACACTCACTACTTTACATTGTAGCAAAGTATCATTTTTTCAGTGTTGTCACATGAAAAGATATAATAAAATATTTTCAAAAATGTGAGGGGTGTACTCACTTTTGTGACATACTGTATGTCAGAAAAGTGAGTACACCCCTCACATTTTTGAAAATATTTTAAAATATCTTTTAATGTGACAACACTGAAGAAATGACACTTTGCTACAATGTAAAGTAGTGAGTGTACAGCTTGTATAATAGTGTATATTTGCTGTCCCCTCAAAATAGCTCAACACACAGCTATTAATGTCAAAACCGCTGGCAACAAAAGTGAGTACACCCCTAAGTGAAATGGTCTAAATTGTGCCCAAAGTGTCAATATTTTGTGTGGCCACCATTATTTTCCAGCACTGGTTTAACCCTCTTGGGCATGGAGTTCACCAGAGCTTCACATGTTGCCAATGGAGTCCTCGTCCACTCCTCCATGACAACATCACAGAGCTGGTGGATGCAGCCCCAGACCATGGCACTCCCACCACCATACTTGACTGTAGGCAAGACACACTTGTCTTTGTACTCCTCACCTGGTTTCTGCCACACACGCTTGACATCAGCTGAGGATCAAAAGAGGTCCACAGGAGAATTGAGATTCTGGTTGAAAATGTTAAAGTTTCTCTAACATTGGTGGTCAGATCAGTGGAAAAGTATCCTTTTACATTGTGGCTCAGGTCAGTGGAGACATGTCCCCTTATATCTGTTGACCAGTAGAGAAATGCTCCCTTACATTGGTGATCAGTATTGAAGTGCACTGTAACATTAGTATTCAGAGAAAGTGCCTCATGGTCCATAGAGAAGTGCCCCGTAAAAATTTTGCAGAACCAGAACACAATCAATGCATCTATTGATAATGTGTTTTAACCAAAAGTCAGTTTTGTCATTTGATCACCCTGGATAGATCTTTGTATGAGCTTATGATATGTGAGCTGTTCTTACAAGATCAGTGGTGTGGTACCCTTTTACATTATTACTGGGGTGAGCTGCCAGTTCAGTCTAAGTCTGGGTTCCAACTGAATTTTTCTTGTTCAGAGGTTTGGCAAGTGGCCTAACTAAACTGGTGCTTAATCAAGTTGAACCTCTGGCATAAATATCAGTGTTGCTGTAGTAGGTTGTATACATCATACAGATGTGCCACTTCACAGGCACATTAAGCACACCCTCTGGCACATTATTTTAAAGAATTTTGCATTTTTAACGCTTCACTTTAAGCATTATTAAAATCACATTTCACCACTAGAGTTGAGCGAACCCGAACTGTAAAAGAACTTTTGGGTGTCCGGGACCCGGACCCGAACCCGGACTTTTCAAAAAAAGTTTGGGTTTGGGTCCGGGGTTCTGGTAATTTAATAAAAGTTTTGAAAATTGCTGTAAAAAAGTCCTGGAAAGTCCTAGGGGTCTGCAAAAGGAAGGAAAATGGGGGTAAGGGTCGGACAAATGCCCTACAAAGAAATGGGGATAGGGAAATAACTTAAAATAATTAAAAAAAAAAATCACCAAAAAAAATTAAAAATGTCTATGTCAATAGACTATGCTGTGAAGATACGAGATGTGCAGCACCTGAAACTACGGATACTGGAAGCCTGTGCTAGCATTTCTCCTGCGGTGTTGCTATCAGTGTGTGAAGAGTGGGAGAAGAGGGTTGCATTGACAATCCAACACAATGGGCAGCACATTGAACACATTTTATAAGTGGTCAGAAACTTGTAAATAACTCATGAAAGAATAAAGTTACGTTAAAACCAAGCACACCATTGTTTTTCTTGTGAAATCCCCAATACGTTTGATGTGTCACATGACCCTCTTCCTATTGAAAAAACTAAAGTTGGATTCAAAATGGCTGACTTCAAAATGGCCGCCATGGTCACCACCCATCTTGAAAAGTTTCTCCCCTCACGTATACTAATGTGCCACAAACAGGAAGTTAATATCACCAACCATTCCCATTTTATTAAGGTTTATCCATATAAATGGCCCACCCTGTAGAACAGTGATATGATATCACTGTTCAACAATAATCTTCAAACTGTGTGTGAAAACTATAAATTAGCAGAGAGAAGCCATACCACTGTTCTAAGAACAGTGATATGATATATCACTGTTCTTAGAACAGTGGTATGGCTTCTCTCCGCTAATTCATAGTTTTCACACACAGTTTGCAGATGTGCTAAGAACAGTGATATGGCTTCTCCCGGCTAATGTATACTTTTCACACAAAGTTTTAAGATGATTGTAGAATGTACAATCATCTTCAAACTGTGTGAAAAAAGTATAAATTAGCCGGGAGAAGCCATATCACTGTTCTAAGAACAGTGATATGGCTTCTCCCCGCTAATTTATAGTTTTCACACACAGTTTGAAGATGATTGTAGAACAGTGATATGGCTTCTCCCGGCTAATGTTTACTTTTCTCACACAGTTTTAAGATGATTGTAGAATCTCCAATCATCTTAAAACTGGGTGATAAAAGTATAAATTAGCCGGGAGAAGCCATATCACTGTTCTTACAACAGTGATATGGCTTCTCCCGGCTAATTTATACTTTTCTCACACAGTTTGAAGATAGTCCACAGCCACCTCCATTTTTGATTTTTTTATGTGATTTTTTTTTTTAAATTATTTTAAGTTATTTCCCTATCCCCATTTCTTTGTAGGACACTTGTCCAACCCTTACCCCCATTTTCCTTCCTTTTGCAGACCTCTAGGACTTTCCAGGACTTTCTTACAGCCATTTTTGTGCCTAAAAGTTTGGGTCCCCATTGATTTCAATGGGGTTCAGGGTCCGTGTCAAAGTTCGGGTCCTGTCCGGCCCTGAACCCGGACTTTGTCCCGAAGTTCGGCCGAACCAGCAGAACCCAAACTTCCAGAGGTTCGATCAACTCTATTCACCACCAAATAACATTTTAAAAAAAGTCTTTTGCTTTGGTACTACACGTTTCTCATGGCAAAGCCCAGCCCCCATACCATTTTTTGACAATTCTTGCCTATTAGCCTAGAAAGTGGCCATTACTGTTTTTTGACATTTAGCTACTACTAACATCAGTGGGGTTTGGATTCAGCACCTGGACTTTAGAAATGTTCACCGAACTTGCCATGAACTGAACCCAGGTACGTTTTACTCATCCTAATTGATCACTAATGTAAAGTGTCCCCTTACATCAGTGGCCAGTGGGGAAGTGCTCCCTTATGTTGGTGATTAGTGGAGAAGTGTCTATTTACATTGGTAGCCAGTAGAGAAAATCTCTCTTACATTGGTGGTCAATGCTGAAGTGCCACACATTACATTAACTTGTCAGTGGTTCAGTGACCCTTTACTTTGATGGTCAGTGCAGAAGTTCCCACTTACATTGGTTATCAGTAGATGCATTCTCCTTTGCACTGGAGGTCAAGGGGGAAGTACCCCCTTACAATGGTGTTCCGCAGACCTGCCCAGTTGAAAGTGTTCTGTTAAAAGAAATGTCTGTTGCAACATTGCTGAGGACACAATCTACTATGCACTGACAATTAACGAGGGAGATTGATCAGTGCAGATAAACGCACCAGCCAAAGATGACTACAAAATGTAATTCCATTTAATAAATGGGCACTTTTTTTAATATTATTAAATGCAAAGTTTACTACAGTGGTGACCTGTGCATGAATTCCCTCTCCCAGAAGCATCTTATTTTAGTAACAGTTTTTATTGCTGTCAGTGTCCCTGTTTATCCACCATTACACATACAGCAATAAAAAAACAGGCAATCGTTTGTCGTCCCTCCCAATAGAATTCACTCCAGGACAATACCTGCTCCACCTGACTAAGGCGCCAACCAAACGGTACCATAGATCCCTGGCCATGCACCTTATCAACGCACATAACAGGACCTCACTTAAGATAACCCTCCCTGCTGTTTGCTAACGGACAAAAAAATAACGACATACACATTACCACCTATTTGTCCCTGTGACTGTCGTTATTTTTGACAATGATTTTATTCTACGAAGACCCTCTCCCTTAAGTACGTGTCCAGTGGTGACATCATTTGAAACGTAAATTATTATAATTTTTTTCACGGGTAAATAATTTACCTTAATGTAAAACATCAGTAGAAACCGACCACGCAAATAGACGTGACTAGTTAGAGGGAGCAATTAACAGTCACGTATCATCTAACACAGGAGTCGTTACAACG
>BLSH010275841.1:339331-353115 GCA_018402905.1 Glandirana rugosa | reverse complement strand
ATCAAAGACGAATCGTTTGTAAGTGTTATTCTATTTATTATTAAACTTATGCAAACAGTATCACACTATTGGGACCTTTATTTCCTATATGTCTGGGTGAGCCGTCCACTTGAGCGATTTGGAGGTATCCACAGTGGGAACAAGAGTCGTTAGTGTTTGCAGCGGCAGGAGGGGAGACTACCTGATTGCAGCAGCAGGAAGGGAGACCATCCATACTTGTAAACAAAGCGTGTTAGACCACTCTTATCAGGGGGTCGCATGCTCTCTGGTAAGAGTATATCGGCAGGGGTGTTGAGTGGCACCTGAGTGTTTTTGTTTCCTCCCTGACACGGATTGGGACTTTCTTCCTGTGTGATTTCATCCTTGAACACCTATCATTCCCTGGATGTATTGACTAATTAGACTGTTGATTGATTGAACTAGCGCTGCACCTTTTTTCTATTATTATCCGGGAGAAGCCATATCACTGTTCTACAATCATCTTCAAACTGTGTGTGAAAACTATAAATTAGCGCGGAGAAGCCATATCACTGTTCTTAGAACAGTGATATGGCTTCTCCCGGCTAATTTATACTTTTCTCACACAGTTTGAAGATGATTGTACATTCTACAATCATCTTAAAACTGTATGTGAAAAGTATACATTAGCCGGGAGAAGCTATATCACTGTTCTACAATCATCTTCAAACCGTGTGTGAAAACTATAAATTAGCGGGGTGAAGCCATATCACTGTTCTAAGAACAGTGATATGGCTTCTCCCGGCTAATTTATACTTTTCTCACACAGTTTGTAGATGATTGTAGATTCTAGAAGCCATATCACTGTTCTTAGAACATCTGGCTTCTCTCTGCTAATTCATAGTTTTCACACACAGTTTGCAGATGTGCTAAGAACAGTGATATGGCTTCTCCCGGCTAATGTATACTTTTCACACACAGTTTTAAGATGATTGTAGAATGTACAATCATCTTCAAACGGTGTGAGAAAAGTATAAATTAGCCGGGAGAAGCCATATCACTGTTCTAAGAACCAGTGGCGGCTGGTGAAGTTTTAAGATGGTGGGGCGCCAGACCCCGCCCTTCCTTTTTGCCACACCCACTTCTTAGAAGCCACACCCCTTATAGGCTCCACCCAGTCTGTACACAATGTACAGTATAACTCAGCTGTCAGTCCTAATTCTCAATAAAATATTGCTGACTCATTCATCCATTAAATCCCAAAGGTAAAGAATTACATTAGCTGTGAGGTCTGCACAGGAACCCAGTACAGACTGCTATTATGTGGGTTTTCATGTATGTGCTGTGCCATCAAGCTCCATCCTAATTCTAATATTTTATAGTAGGACCACTGGAAATCCTCCACTAACCCCTGACACAAGGTGAGCCATAGAAATGTCCCTGGTTTTTGGAATTGACCAGCTTCACTAACATAAATATTCATTATCTGTCAAAAAAAGTTCAAAATGTTATTATAAAATCAGGCGATTTGAGATGGCATTCATTGGAAAGCAGTTATTGTAGAGGAGTTGTCATGACTATACATTCCTCTTGTTCTGATGTTTGATGCTGAGATACACAGAGGCTGAGCACAGGCAGCTTCAACCAACACAGCAACTCCACTCCTGGTGACTTCTTGGTCCCTGCATTGGAAGTCATGAATCATTGCTTACAATGCACTGAATGCAGGGATGAAGAAGCCACCAGGAGAGGAGCTGCTGTTTTTGTTGAAGCTGTCTGTTAAACAGTAAAGTATGAAGAGCTGAGGGTGTGCGGTGCTGCTGAGCTCTGTGGTTCCCCAATGTCAGCATACTAATTGCAGATCAATTACTGCCTGTGTATCCCTGAGAACTCCCTGTGACTTACATGCCAGCTCAGAGTTCTTATCCTATTGCTGAGCTTTGGAATGGACCTGTGTCAGCCTTATGTGTTATCTATGGGTGCAGACTAATCACTGCCTGTGTATTGCTGGGAGCTCCCTGTCATGTGTGCTCAGAGATCTTACCTTGCAGACATTGCTGTGCTTGATCTTTCCCTCGATTCCTCATGTCCTCTCCCTCTGCTCTGTATAGGATGGTGGGTGGGGGAAGGGTCCCTGGTGGAGAGGGGAAACACTGCTGGAGGTAGAGACTAAGTGTCGGAGTGCGACTTGTGGAGGGGGGGGCCTGGCTAGATAGCAGGCTAGAATGTGTAACTGCAAGCAGAGAAGATCTTGGCTCCCCCCCCAGGCAGAGACCAAATGGACTAGGCAGTTTAAGGTCTGTAGATTTAGACGTCCTAAAAAGCTCCTATTCTCAGAATGGAATGTTGGAAAGCAGCCAATGAGGGTGGAGAATTCATTTTACTGTGTTCTAGATAGGGTTTTTTAATGAGATTTGGGATGTTTGCCCTGTTACTAGATAGATTACACTTCTCTTTCTTATCTAATCTGTCTATTCTAGCAATTAGCAACAGAAGCACAGCTAGAGAGAAATTCCAAAGATTTTTTTTTCTTTGGAGTTTCTCTTTAGCTGTGCTGCTGTTGGTTAATAATTATAGTTAATTTTTATTTTTATTTCTTACTTATTTTTTTGGTGGGGCACTGCCCAAGTGCCCTTATGGGCGAGCCTCCACTGCTAAGAACAGTGATAGGCTTCTCCGTGCTAATTTATAGCTTTCACACACAGTTTGAAGATGATTGTAGAACAGTGATATGGCTTCTCCCGGCTAATGTTTACTTTTCTCACACAGTTGAAAGATGATTGTAGAATCTCCAATCATCTTAAAACTGTGTGATAAAAGTATAAATTAGCCGGGAGAAGCCATGTCACTGTTCTTAGAAGATAGTCCACATCCACCTCCATTTTTGATTTTTTTATGTGATTTTTTTTTTTATTATTTTAAGTTATTTTCCTATCCCCCATTTCTTTGTAGGGCAATTGTCCGACCCTTACCCCCATTTTCCTTCCTTTTGCAGACCTCTAGGACTTTCCAGGACTTTCTTACAGCCATTTTTGTGCCTAAAAGTTTGGGTCCCCATTGATTTCAATGGGGTTCGGGGTCCGTGTCAAAGTTCGGGTCCTGTCTGGACCCGAACCCAGACTTTGTCCCGAAGTTCGGCCGAACCAGCAGAACCCGAACTTCCAGAGGTTCGATCAACTCTATTCACCACCAAATAACATTGTAAAAAAAGTATTTTTCTTTGGTACTTCACGTTTCTCATGGCAATGCCCAGCCCCCATACCATTTTTTGACAATTCTTGCCTATTAGCAAAGGCAAAGGCAAAGAAAGTGGCCATTACTGTTTTTTGACATTTAGCTACTACTAATGTCAGTGGGGTTTGGATTCAGCACCTGGACTTTAGAAATGTTCACCGAACTTGCCATGAACTGAACCCAGGTACGTTTTACTCATCCTAATTGATCACTAATGTAAAGTGTCCCCTTACATCAGTGGCCAGTGGGGAAGTTCTCCCTTATGTTGGTGATTAGTGGAGAAGTGTCTATTTACATTGGTAGCCAGTAGAGAACATCTCTCTTACATTGGTGGTCAATGCTGAAGTGCCACACATTACATTAACTTGTCAGTGGTTCAGTGACCCTTTACTTTGATGGTCAGTGCAGAAGTTCCCACTTATATTGGTTATCAGTAGATACATTCTCCTTTACACTGGAGGTCAAGGGGGAAGTACCCCCTTACAATGGTGTTCCACAGACCTGCCCAGTTGAAAGTGTTCTGTTAAAAGAAATGTCTGTTGCAACATTGCTGAGGACACAATCTAATATGCACTGACAATTAACGAGGGAGATTGATCAGTGGAGATAAACGCACCAGCCAAAGATGACTACAAAATGTAATTCCATTTAATAAATGGGCACTTTTTTAATATTATTAAATGCAAACTTTACTACAGTGGTGACCTGTGCATGAATTCCCTCTCCCAGAAGCATCTTATTTTAGTAACAGTTTTTATTGCTGTCAGTGTCCCTGTTTATTCACCATTACACATACAGCAATAAAAAAAACAGGCAATAATTAGCATTGCATCGATACTGATAACAGTATCAGTGCTGATACTAAGCATTTGCACAAGAATGCTCCAATACTAAAACCGATACCTTCGGACTCGGTTCATATATGTGCGGGCCGGTTTGCAGTGCAATTCCAAAGCCCGATCTGGTGCAATTTCATTCATCGGTTCAGGTGAAATTCCAATGTGAATTGTAGTGTATGAGATTACAAATCACACTGAACTGAAATCGCACAGGATTCTTTTTCAAAATGCACTGCGGCCGGCCCGCACATATGTGAAAAGGCTGTAAAAACTCACTGAAACGCACATGAAAACTGATGTGAAATTGATGTCTCTGCAAGGGAAATCTGTGCAGTTTTCCCATTAGTTTTCATGCATGTATGGTGTGAATGAGCCCTAAAAAACTGTCACATGATGCTAAAAAATAAGTATTGGTAATTAGTATAGGCCAGTACTTGAGAAAAAGTATCGCTACTCGTAGTCAGTCTTAAATAACTGGTATCGATGCATCCCTAGTAATAACCCTTTCCCATTTTAGGAAACATTTTTACAAATGTTTTGGCTGGGGTTACACTTTAATAAGCTATTGTGCTCCCAGCCAGAAAAGGTTTACAGAAACTGACTGAGGATTCGTAAAGGGAAACATACTGTAGCTAGCAAGAATTAAAAAAACTCACAGTGATTATATTTCCCAGGTTTCCTTTAAAGAACATTAAATGAGAAAACTGTAATTTTGGTTTTAGATTGTCTTTAATATAACTGCATATGCATTTACTGAACATTTAGATGTTTACAAATGACTAGTAATAGTATATACAGAAGTGTATTCCTGCCTTAGATGTGATGTACCTTGAAGAGATCCTGCTGCTTTAATTAGTGGAATAAAAAAGAATGGACTCAAAATTACATTGTAAAAAAAGCAGATAGCTAGTAAAATACACATTTTAATAGAGTATTAAAATTTGATAATAGTTCTGCTTCATTAGTCGATTTCTCTGGAGAGAGGTTCCAGGTAATATTACTTACATCCAGCAGCTTTGTAATGATGTATAAGTTTTGGGTACAGGTAGAAAAAAGAGAGATAAAATTGGATGGGTCTGTTTGCATCAGTCTGGATGCTATTGCAAGCAAAGAAATAACAATTTTTCAACACATTACTTAAAGAGATATTAACCTACTGTAAGTTGTTAAAGCACTGCATATCATACACAACTGCCATTTTTTTCTAAATAAAACAAAGTTTTTACCTTTTTTATCTTTGTTGACTCTCAGTTCGACTCATGATTGCTTCTTATGGGGCACTCATCAAAGAGGAGGAGCCAGCAGGGCCGGTACTACCACTAGGCTGACTAGGCAGCCACGTAGGGCGCACTGCCACCTAGGGCACAACTGTGGCTGCTGTGTACACAGCTCTCCGGTGTGGAGATGGCAACAACCTAGTGTGTAGAGCCGGGTGTCAATCTGACAGCACAGACAAACATGAGGGGGGGGGGGATGGAGACGGCACGCCTCAGTCACTGGGGAAAGCAGAAGATTTTTGGTGGAGCCACTCCGCACAACATGGAAGAGATCTGCTCTCCCCTCCTATCATCAATACACAGACCTTCATGGAAGGGTCTTTCACCCAGATCTGACACTTATCCTGGGCACTGACACACACTGATAAAGTCCAAGCTGGGGAGCCACAGATCCCATGTATAGGGAGACATCAGAGGAGGAAAATACAGTGACTGGTGCTTAAATGCTGCCCTATACACACCACAGACTCCCCAGCCTTTACATTGAAACACATGCACCCAGCTCGCTGCTGTGCAAACGGAGCGCTCTGCACACACTCAGCCCGTCCTCATTTACTATTGTAGCGCCCTCTGCTCTAGGTAGGTGCTTAGTGTGAGATTTTTGTAGATGAGGCAAATTTAGTCAGGCCTGACTGAGAGCAGGCCTGATTGTTTTGATTCTGGGCTGGGAGTGGCTCGGGGTAGGGCTGGGTGATTCACAGGTGGTGTCATCAGGACCTCCCACTTCATTCCAGAAGCTTCTGGTGTTACCCCAGGTGGGAGGAGGGGTGTAGCCACCTGGGGTATTCTGAGGAGCCCTGCCAATCCCCAGCCTGGATTGGCAGGGGGCAGGCCTCCTCAAATACCCAGGGTCAACCCTGGAGATGTGATAGTGCAGAGGCTGTTGTGGCCCGGGGGGAGCTCCCAGTCTGGGGGGGTTGACCCTGGGCCTGGAGTGCTTGGGTGCAGCCGGGAGGAGCGAGATTCTGGATTGGAGGCACAAGACAGAGCAAAAAGGACAGCAGGAGAGAGCATTATCGGGGAGAGATCTTCAGTGAGGAACAAGTGTCAGGAGTTGGTGAGCAATACACTCTGGGATACTGGAGGAAGCATGCCGGAGCAGATTGGCATGAGAGACAGTCTGAGAAGGATGCAGAAGCCAGTTGTGGGACTTTGGTGTTGCTCTGGCAGTGGAGGGGGCCGTTGCAGCTGAAAGAGCTGGCAAGGCCTGGAAGAGGATGGGCTGGGAGTTGTAGTCCATCATACTAGCTAGCACATATGTACTTTGCTACACTTTGGGGGCCAGCTGTACCTGCCTGTAATGGATGGTCCGGAGGTCCTGCTTCAACTATAGCAGGCCCCACCATGTGCTAGCTAGACCGTAACCAAGTTATTGTGTTGGAGAGAGGAACAAGGAGTATTGTGCAGCAAGCATTAGTGCTGGAGTGAAGAGGAGAAGTATATATACTGTGATGTATATAGAGGTCCCAATTAAGAACTGTTTGATCCTTGGGCATCCCATAATCATCCAAGTTCAAATCCCCTAATAAAAACACAAAAACTAAGTACTGGCCTGTTCTGTGACTCCGGATGTGAGGAAGAAGTGTGACTGAGGGCAGTGTGATCAGGTGAAGTACCACTTTCAGCAAGCCCAACGGGGGCATTGGCTACACTATATGACAGTAAACAGCTCCTTCGGCTTTCTGCAACTTTTAGGACAGGAGCTCCCTGGAATGTTCCTCCCCCTCCCCCGGTCACATTGCACAGATCACCGCATGGCAGATTTGAAGCAGAGGGTGGGGGGGAGTGATCGGTCTTGGTACACATGCTGTTACTGGAGTTGATATCAGTGCTGTGCAGGGCGGTCAGTGTGTCAGCTTTCTTTATGTTTCTTTCTGCTGGCGACCACCCGTGGAAAACACTGCCTACAGATCAGGCTGCTGTCAACTAGTCCCTATGTTTTCTCCTGGTTACTTCTGATACTAGTGCAGCCTGGGAGTGAAGCATTTACTAGAACTGGGCTGTATTTTCCTCCACTTGCAGCATCTGAAAGCTGTCTTCTCCTCCTCTCCCTTCCACCAGCAGTCAGTGGCTGCAGGAAGACAATACAGCCAGTCAGTTCTAGTAAATGCTGCTCCCTCCGATCCAGGGGTCTGTACACCTGCTGTACCCATTATGAAGGTTTCCCACCATCCCCGTGCTGAGTTCCTGGGTCTGTACACCTGCTGTGCCCATTATGAGGGGTTCCCACCATCCCTGTGCTGAGTTCCTGGGTCTATACACCTGCTGTGCCCATTATGAGGGGTTCTCACCATCCCTGTGCTGAGTTTCCAGGTCTGCACACCTGCTGCACCCATTATGAGGAGTCCCCACCATCCCTGTGCTGAGTTCCTGAGTCTGTACACCTGCTGTGCCCATTATGAGGTGTTTCCACCATCCCTGTGCTGAGTTCCTTGGTCTGTGCACCTGCTGTGCCCATTATAAGGTGTTTCCACCATCCCTGTGCTGAGTTACTGGGTCTGTACACCTGCTGGACCCATTATGAGGGGTTTCCACCATCCCTTTTCTGAATTTCCGGGTCTGTACACCTGCTGTGGCCATTATGAGTGGTTCCCACCATCCCTGTGCTGAGTTCCCAGGTCTGTACACCTGCAGCGCCCATTATAAGGGGTTCCCACCAACCCTGTTCTGAGTTTCCAGGTCTGTACACCTGCTGTGGCCATTGTGAGAGGTTCCCACCATCCCTGTGCTGAGCTCCCTGGTCTGTACATCTCCGGTGCCAATTATGAGGGATTCCCCACTGATGAGGCTGTACTTATGGGCACTGATGAGGCTGTACTGATGGGCACTGATAGGCTGCACTGATGGGCACTGATGAGGTGGCACTGATAGGCTGCGCTGATGGGCACTGAAGAGGCTGCACTGATAAGTGGCACTGATGGAGACTTATAGGTGGCACTGGTAGGTGGCACTGATGGGCAGCCCTGAAGGACAGCACTGATGGGCCTGCACTGATCATCAGTGCCTTGATTATCTGAGTACATATTCCCTGTACAGGGCCGGTGCTACCTTTAGACAAGGTAGACGCTGGCCTAGAGTGCACATCAGTCAGGGGCGCCACGCCGGTGGCCCCCTGCCACCTATGGGCTCCTACATACGCTGTATGCATATCATGCGCTGGGCCAGTGATTGACTCCACCCCCAAAATGGTAGCAGTGTATAAAAAGATGGGGCATACAGAACTGTATCCCAACCTTGCTTAAAACAGTGACATGTTTAAAATGATGCCACTTCCTCTCAGCGCTGAGGGTAGGGAAGAATAGTGAAACCTGCCAACCACAGTGACAGCAACAGTGGCGGCGGTCTTAACACTTTTATCAACTTCATGGGAGATCTTTGTGATCTCCCCACGGGTCTCCTGATGCGCTACAGTACAGCGCACCTCTCCATTCTGGACTCCTTCTCTCCACCACACACTGTGGCAAAACTAAGGGGGAAGGCTGCTACAGTGCACCTCTCCATCTGGGACTCATGCCCCTAAAGTGGGAGTGCCCAGCCTTTTGAGGAGCGAGGGCCACTTTAGCGACTTGGTAACTGGTCACGGGCCACAATGAGCGGAGCGGGAAGATTATTGGCAGGTTATTGAATCATGCACTTGGAAGCTTGTTGTATTCAGAGAATACTTTACTTTCATGGAGGAATATATTACATGTCTTTTATCATAGACAGGAAGAGAACAACAACCAAGTACACACTTAGATAAAGACAATACATCCTGTTATTACTTTGTACCATAGAATACACACTATCATACTGCAGTGCCACCTGATGGTATAGACAAATATAATGCGTGTATATTGTTCACAATGTAGAAAGCTACTTGCTGTTGCTTCAGTCAACACAGATGACAGGTCCGTGTCCATTCTGCATATGCAGAGCAGACACAGACACACCCTGCCCTACTCTATGGGTTCTCCGATTTGCCCAGACAGAAGAGGATGGATCCCCTTCTGTTTTTTTAAATGGATTGGATTGGAGATAGGTAGGTGTAAATGGACACAAATCCGTTTACATCTGCCGCTTTATAGAGGTGAATGGAGGGTCTGAATAAGTCCGCCTGAAAACAGACAGGTGGACCCGATTGGACCAATCGTGTGAAAAGGGCTTAAGGCTGCTTTCACACTGATGCACTGTCGTTTACCTGCACCTAAACTGAAGTCAGTCTTCACTTCTTCCTCCGGATTCCTGTAGGTATCACTGGCTGCTGCTGTCTCCCAGGCGGCTATGGCTGGTGGCTGCTGCTGGCTGTCCTATAGGGCTGGTACTGCTGTTGGGTTCTGCTGGCTGGTACTGCTGGTGGGTACTGCTAGCAGGTACTGCTGGCGGGTACTGCTGGCGATGCTGGCGGGTACTGCTGGCTAGTACTGCTAGTGGGTACTGCTGGCTGGTACTGCTGGTAGGTACTGCTGGTGGGTACTGCGGGTGGGTACTGCTGGCTTTACTACTGGTGGGTACTGCTGGCTGGTACTGGTAGCAGGTACTGCTAGCTAGTACTGTTGGTAGGTACTGCTGGCTGTGCTGGTGGATACTGCTGGTTGGTACTGCTGGTGAGTACTGTTGGTGGGTATTGCTGGCTGGTTCCCGACCCAACATCGCCGAGCATCAGTGTGACAGAAGCCGGCGCTAGAGGAAGCATGCAGCTGCAGTAGAGAACAGAGCTGAAGCTTCCTGTATCGCTCCTGTCACAGGTGGAGTACATTTGGTATCACTCCACCTGTGACAGGAGCCAGCGATATACATGAAGCATCGGTTCTGCTTCCTCTTATGCCAGCTCTGTTGTTCACACTGATGCTCGGGGATGGCGGGTCAGGAACCCGCAATCTGGGCTTGCCGACCCGCCACCCCAAAGCAGGAGGTGGCGCCAGGAGTCGGTAATATTTTCTGGATCCGCCCCTGTTTAAGGCTGCTCTATGAAAATCCATTACACAGAGCAGGTAAGTGTATCATGTTTGTTATTTTTTTTAAAAAAATGGCTTTACAATAGCTTTAAGGAAAGTATGGCATTTCTAAGCACAAGTTTCCTGACAGTGACAACAGTGCACCATGCTTGTGTACTTGTATTCTTAATTGGAATCTTGTGTGACAGGCTACCAATGCAGGAGAACATTTGAAAGGCAGAGCATGTCACCCTTTACCAGTGTAGTGCCCCCCATAGAGGTGCTTTTTTGAGATAGAGTTTTCAGGAGAGGCAAATTTATTCAGGCCTGACTGTGTGCAGGCCTGGTTGTTTTGGTTCTGGGCTGAGAGTGGCTCAGGGAGGACTGGGTGGATCACAGATGGTGTCATCAGAACCCTCCACTTCTTTCCAGAAGGTGCTAGTGTTTTCTGGAAAGAGATATGGGAGGGGAGGTGTAGCCATCTGGGATCTTCTAAGAAGCTTTGACCAATCCCCAATCTGGATTGGCAGGGGGCTGGCCTCCTTAAATACCCAGGGTCAGCCCAGTCTGGGGGGAGAGTGTTGAGTGGAAGAGTGGAGATGTAGCTGAGGTTGTGGAGGCCATTCCGATTCTGGCGGTAGCTGGGTGTGAAGAAGAGTGATGCCAAGATGGCTGTCACTCATCTCTATGCGCTTGGGGGACCAGCGCAACATCTGACGTCATTTCTGGTACCCGGGCCATAGTAATTTTTTTTTTTTTAAGCAAAAGTTTGAAAAAAGTTTTTGTATTTTTAATCTCTTGTTTTTAAAGGTAAATTTGAGATTTGGGCTCTTTTTGACCCCAGATCTCTCAATAAAGAGAACCTGTTGTCCTTATTTTTATGTATGTTTACATTCCTTGTAATAGGAATAAAAGTGATCCAACAAAAAAATAAATAAAAGGACAGTGTTAAAAAAAAAAGTAACAAATAAGGTAAAAAAATGTAGAGCCCCATCCCTCCGTGCTTGCGCAGAAGAAAAATCATATGTAAGACGCGCAGGCATATGTAAATGGTATTCAAACCACACATGTAATGTATCCCCGCGAATGTTAGAGTGAGAGCAAGAATTCTAGCACAGGACTTCCTCTGTAACTCTAAACAGATAACCTGTTAAAACTTTTAAAGTGTTACTTATGGAGATATTTAAGTAGCGTAGTTTGTTGCCATTCCACGAGTGTACGCAATTTTACAGCATGACATGTTAGGTATCTATTTACTCGTCATCATCTTTCACAGTATACAAAAAATTGGGGTAAATGTTGTGTTTTTTTTTTTTTTATTCCCTTCATAGGATCATGGACTACATCCCTCTTCCTCCCACATTTTCTTAAATTACCTGCAGTGGTAAATTCCAGCTGCAGCTGGTCTGTACATGGCTGGCAGGCTGTTAAGAACGTCCATAAATATACAGTAGTAAGATTTCTTGTCAGGTCACCTCAGGTCAGATGATAGATGCACACCGTTGGGGTTAGGAGTGCACTGCTAAGGTTGTGGACCCTTCAGCTGACTGCTGCGGATGAAGCTCTGGGTGTTTCAGGAAATCAGGTCTCCCTGAGCACTGACACGGATCACACAGGAAGCTAGAGCATAAGATTCCCCAGGGTGCAGAGTCTATGAGCCAGCAGGTTTTCACCAGAGCCTCTGATGGTGAGGATTGACTTTGCTGCAACTGAATCCAGGTCACGGCCCCCAGGGTCTCCCAGCTCACTGTCACGGCTGGCTTCTAGTGGATAGAAAGGAAGAAGCAGTCCAGAGCTACAAGGGATGGTCAGGAGGACAGGCCAAGGGTTGGGGCAATGAGCAGGCAGGGATAGTCAGGAGAACACGCCAAAAGTCGGGGAATCAAGCAGACAGGGATAGTCAGGAGAGCAAGACAAGTTCAGTACATAGAATCAACCGTAGATCACATGGCAAGAAACACACAGGAAGCCTAACACACTATTGCTAGGACAGGGCTGGCTTCCAGTGCACGGATTAAATAGTGTTTCCTGTTGGAGGCTGGGGGGGAGCCATGCTGAGAGAAGATTACTTAAACATGCAGGTGTGCAGGGCCGGTGCAAGGATTTTTGTCTACTCAGGCGAAGGGGCATTTTGCCGCCCCCCCCCCCGAGATTATGCATTCCCTGCTGCCCCTGATCAGTGGAGCAATCCCCTGCTGAGCAAAACGGAGTCCGCCAGGCTGAAAGCCCGTGTGAAAGGACCCCAAGTTAAAACTTTTTTTTTTTTTTTTTTACATGACTTTATTGCTATAACATAGGGAACCAGTAGCCCCCTATGTGATAGCACTTTAGTGACAGGAACTCTTGATGAGACATCTGGGGTCTATCCTTTCTGGTGCCCTAAGGTGGCTGGCAATACCCATTCTGCTGTACCAGAGTCAGGCTGAGCTCAGCTATCTAATAATCAGCCAGCTCTGGAACTGCACATGTGCAGAAAAGAGCCCGGGAAAAGCTGCAAAATTTGCAGGTACTCTACCCTTGTCTACAGATATTTAGCCCTGGTTCACACTGCAGCGATGGGGGAACCCTGCAAATCCACTGTGGCTTCCCGCATCGCTTGTCTCCTGGCGGCAGTTTACACTGCCATATGTGAACTGCTGAGAGTGTCAGTATAAAGCTAATGACACCCCCAAATCAGTTTGCATATCACAAGGTAAACTGCAAACTTGCACAGGAATCGGATTGCATGGTGTAAACAGCCCTGTGATACGATTCTGAATCTGCAAAAAAAAAAAAGGGTTCTGTGCGAGTTTGCTCCAATTGCGATGCAAATTCAGCCATACTATCTCTATGGCTGATTTTGCATTGCACAGAGATCGCATGCGACTGACACTGTGCGGTGTGAATCACATTCCATCTCTGAGATCGGAGCAGTGTGAAGCGGCCCTGATGCTACTTTGAAATCGTGCTGCTTCACTTGAAGTAGTACAATCTCAAAGTGGCAGGTCAGTGCGATTTCAGGTGCTACTTGGCTGACATCTGTGACACTTCATGCACAGATGTCTATTGCACTTGAAATCGCAAAAAAATGGTGCAGGAAACTTTTCTTCAAATTGGTGCAGCACCGCAAAGTTGGAGTCGCACTGATTTGAATGGTTCCATTGCCAACAATAGGGTGCGACTTGTCATGCGATTTGGAACTGTCAAATGGCATGACAAATCACACCGGTGTGAACGGGGGGGTAAAAAAACGCTAAAGTTCACGTTATCTGTAGACACGTACTTCACAGTGTCTACAGTCGGTTCATCGTGGACTTTAGCGTGACTGGACGGTGAAACTCTAACATGATGAAGTTCACTTCGTCGTGCTAAAGTTTCATCGTAGTCCCGGCGAAGTGTGACGAGGCTAGAGTCTCTACCTTACACTAAGTGTGGCGTGTCACAGTCAGCGTACGCTAGAGACACGTTACGTTTTAGTCGGTATCTCTATCATACCGACTTAAACGTAGCGTTAACCTCGTTTGAGCGTGTCTTGGGAAAAAAAAAAAACGTCTAAGTCTTAGCATAGTGTCCCGACAAAT
>BLSH010275841.1:306053-316377 GCA_018402905.1 Glandirana rugosa | reverse complement strand
CTGCATAATTGAGCCCCCCATTTCCTTTGTGAATACTAAGGAGAAAAATGAGTTTAACACCTTTGCCATTTCTCCATCATTTGTAACCAGATTACCTGCGTCATTCCTTATGGGGCCAATATGATCTGACCCCCCTCTCTTACCATTTATATACTTAAAGAATTTCTTGGGATTCTTTTTACTCTCCTCAGCTATGTGTCTTTCATGTTCTATCGTAGCTGCTCTGATTGCAACTTTGCATTCCTTATTGCCATTTTATAGATATGAAAATCTGACTGAGACCCCTCCGCCTTGTATTTTTCGAAGGCCTTCTTTTTTGCTTTTATATGTGTCTTTATGTCGGCATTAAGCCATCCTGGTCTTTGCTTAGCTCTTTTAAATTTATTTCCTGTTGGGATACACTGGCTAATACCTTTGTTTAGTGCGTTCTTGAAGCATTCCCATTTTTCCTCAGTATTCATTGTTCCTAGAATTTTATCCCAGTTAACATCTTCCAGCAATGAGCGTAGTAAAATTCTGTGTCTTTGTATTCCCCTTAGGTTTCCTAGATGTGTAATTTATACTAAAACGAATTGACCTGTGATCGCTATTACCTAGATTGCCCCTTACTTCCACGTCTGTGATCAGGTCTGTGTTGTTGGTAATCAGAAGGTCCAATAATGCTTTTTTTCTTGTTGGTACATTTACCATCTGACCCATGAAATTATCCTGCAGGACATTTAGGAAATGGCGAGACTTAGCTGAACGTGCAGTATCTTCCTCCCAGTGAATATCTGGTGGTTAAGATTATAGAATGTGGAAAGATGTGTAATCCATGAATCAAGGTTCAGTTCAACTTCTTATGTGAGGCTAACACCACCACCACTTGTGTAGCCCGCTCCCAATGGATTAAACTCTTACCCTGAGTCAATAGGTTAACAGCATATATTACTGCTCCAACTTAAGGTCCTTCCACATCCACTGCTCCATTTTGGACACTGGCCGTTGCCAATCAATAGGGGTAGGTTACTGCTGTTTCCTCATAAAACAAAAAAAATGCAGCACCATAGCGTAACTCTGTATAAAATCTTTATAGCCATGCTAACACCCTTAAAATGCACGCAGTAGATAGTTATAAAAACAAGCATCAATCTTATTCAATTCTTGTCACGTATAACCCCCGGATGGTGCAGTGCCTTCCGTGGCTGCCACTACTCTCCTTTGAGACTGCGGGTGCCCGTCTACTCCTTTATAATTCCTGAGTGGTAAACTGACAGTTCCTGAACGCCATGTTTATGTGAAGTTTTATTAAGGATGTCATATCTATGGAGTATGATAAATGATGTGAATGTAATGGTCAATCATTCATATTTGAAACATTGTATACCCCTGGCTTGGACTTAAAGATCAAGGTTTGCACTGTGTTTATGTTTTGTGGGTGTCGGGGACAGCCCCACACTGTATAGAGAGTAACCCGATTGTTTGGTTTAGTGCCGGGGGATGAGGTTTTGTTTTCTGTTTTTATGTGTGTAGCAGGGAGCATATGAATATCTATGTCTGCATTTCAGAGACAGAGTGCGGTGTTGCTATGTGGAGCTGACTCCCTCTAGCTGCCTTTAGGAAGAACTACATTTCCCACAAGACTGCGCAGTAGAAAAAGATTGATGGGAAAAACGGTGCCTCGTATGACAGACTACTTAAGCAGAGGGTGCGGCCTGTTCCGCTCTCTTTGGATGGCGTGATCGACCAGTGGGGACCTGTGATAGACAGGCCCAGCTGATACGGTGGATTACAATTGCCATTATGTGGTAGGTAACAAATCACCTCTAAGTCAATGATCTGCAAAAAGGCCTTGCATTCATTCAGTGAAGTTTGCCATCTATGTGCCTTCTCTAAAGGATTATTGGACACAGTAATTAAGGTACCTACTTCTTAATTAAACTAAGCTGGCAGAAGATTAACGGAACTTTGCAGCTGGACTACTACCATTGCAGATACTACTTCTCACATGATCTTATTCTCTTAAAGAACTCTCTGAAGCAGGAGAATTTATTTAGCCACATATTAATGTTGGTGGTTCATGTATAAGAATATAACTGAACAGCTATAGAGTTATATTAAGTTTGTATTCATCCCATTGAGTGGTATAAATATACCCAGGAGTTATACCCACATATATACATATATATATATATATATACTGATATCTGAATATAAAAAGTTCATCAACATATATTACTTCAACATGTAAATAATCCTTATATTCTGTACCTTATCTGATTGCAGGATATTTGATTAAGCTCTATGGCAAGATTGTTGATGTACATTGGATATAGTTGCTAAAATTAGTTTAAGGGGGGAAATTAATATTCTTATTCATTAATTTCTATTATCAAATTCAATATTTCAATCTAAGTTTAGACTTTATGATCCTTCATTGTGACTCTAACCATTATTATTGCCTCCCTAAGAACTCAACGCAACGTCTGATAAGTAAATATCATTGATTGTGTCCCGTTTGAGTGCTTCTTTTGCTGTGTCATATTTAAAGGGGAATTACCCCAAAGAGTGGGTCTGGGTGTGCCAGAGGGGATTGAGGCTGTTATTGAGGTTGAGAGGCAGAGTGATGGACAGAACCTACTAAGCGGCTCCTTCAGGAGTAGCGCTACATGTGTTTTGATCTTGCAAACCTGTGATAATAAACCTGGCAAGTCGCCAGATTTTAAAGAAACTGACCTCCATGCTGAATATTTTCCTCTGAAAATTGATCCCCATGATCTAATCTCCCACAGCTGTTAACCTATTGACTCAGGGTAAGAGTCATTCATTGGAAGCGGGCAGCACGAGTGGTGGTGGTGTTAGCCTTACATAAGAAGTGGAACTGAACCCTGATTCACGGACTGCACATCTTTCCACATTCTATGATCTTAACATCTATGATGGACTAGCGAGACGATTGTACAAGTGATTGTTATGTCTTGGTGGCATGAGATACAAGACTGTGTTTGATTGAAGCTATTTGGAACATTTTTGCTTGAGCGTTGCTGTTAATGTGATGTTAACTGGGTTTTAAATGTATTTTAGAGTGATATAAGCAGCTGCCTTTAGAGTGCACTTTGAATTGTTTAAAACTATTGAAATTATAATTTCTCAGCGATCATGGAGCCCTTCAGGGGAGCCTTGGAATTTTGTTTTATTGTGCGTTAATGGCTATGTGTTGAGTTATTTTGAGGGGACAGCAAATTTACACTGTTATACAAGCTGTACACTCACTACTTCACATTGTAGTAAAGTGTCATTTCTTCAGTGTTATCACATGAAAAGATATAATAAAATATTTACAAAAATGTGGGGGGTATACTCACTTTTGTGAGATACTGTATATATAATTATTCTTCTGGCAAAAAAAAAGGTTGTGAGGAACCCTATATTTTCTTCAATTGTCAAGAAATCAGACTTTTTATATATTTTTTAATGACTCTTTATTAAAATGATATTATATTTTAACAGAAAGACGTTTGCTAACAATAGATGTACAGTACATTTGTGTTTTTTTTGTGTTATCCGAGTATATTTTAGGTATGTTGGTACCCCCTTATGGGGAAAGCAGTGGAATCATTGCAGAATCATTTGCCCTAGTTTCCTCCCACAACCTAGACATGTGTCTGGTGATTAGTTGGTTTCCATCCAAATTGACTGTGGAGTGGGTATATCTTAATTGTGGTATGACTGTGTTAGAGAAAAATGGCTTGGCAAGGTTTAAAACAACTTTCTAAAGTGGATAACTTTAAAATTCTGGAGGTTTGCACCATTCAAATTTTTTATGGATTGGGTCCCCAATGTTGCTTTGTAATTGCTTCCAATCTTCCTCTCATTTGTCTGCCATTTTCAGCAGCTAATCAAATAATGTGCAAATACTCACAACGTCAGGTATTGCAGTTGTAGTCTTGACAATAAAGGGTTGCTTCAGAAATCAATGGCAACAAAACATGTCCCTAGACACTGGCCTTGTCGCTGTCTTTAGCCATATCCTATGACCACCTCCACCGAATGGACAACAATCATTTTACTGGCATCAGTGGTCTGCATCATAAGCTGTCATTTTCTCTTTTATAGCTATCACTCACTTGTATGAAAGGTCTTGCCTTCTTCATATGAGAACCTGTATCATTTGCTGTGGATTGTACTAGAATATAAGGACTGAGCTTCACCCCAGGATCTTAAAGTGGTTATAAAGGAAAAATATTTTTTACCTTAATACATTCCTTGCAACAATAAAGCAACCATCTTTTATGGCATCTCAGTGCTGCCGATCACCTGCATCATCTTTGCTCAGCCACTTCCTGTCTACATGTATGCACTTTAGTGTTGGCTGCTGTCAGGAACTGGATCTACTGCTGGTGGCACTGTGGTTCCTGGACCTGAAGGATATAGTTCCAGCATCCAAGAGTGTGTGTCTTCTAGCAGCTCCTAGCAATTAGTCTGCACTTGATGATGGCAGCTGGAAGGGTATTTAGTCTCATCTGTGCCATAATGCCTCAGTATTTTGCCTGTGTGCCCCACGTGCTTCGCTCCTTTGTGACCTGTGACCCATCACCCATCAGCTTGTATTCTCTCTTGTTTACTGTCTCCCCATTTCAGTTTTTTTCCTGCTCCTCAGCCTGATATGCCTCTGTCCTGTTTACACTAACAGTTTAGGTAGTTTTTTTTTTGTTCCACCTATTAAGTTTACTTTGTTTAGGTTCACTGGGTTTTGTATTCTTTGGTATATTGTATATTTGTATTTATTGTTGTATTTGTCACCTTTGTTTTCTTCTTAATAAAGCAGCATAAAATTTATGTAGTATTGAGCCTGGTGATCTCTGGGGATCTCTGTGCAGTTCCATGCATACCTGGTCATGCCTGTTTAACAAGATACCAGCATTTTGTTTCATGACAGCGGCATAAGATTAGCAACGACAACAGTGGAAAATGCCTGTATAATGCATGGCCTCTTGTAGACTCTATTGCAGGGGTGCCCAACCTTTTGAAGAGCAAGGGCCACTTAAGCGACTTGGTAACCAGTCACAGGCAACAATGAGCGGAGCGGGCAGATGACAGGTCCATGTCCACTCTGCATATGTAGAGTGGACATGGACACAGACCTCTCTGCTCTATGGACCTTCCAATCTGTTCTGCAGAGACAGAAGGGGATGGGTCCCTTTCTGTTTTTTTTTAGAGGATCGGATTGGAGGTAGGCAGGTGTAAACATACCAATGTTACGTTCGTCGACTAAAACATTTTTGTCGACTAACTTAATACCATTTTAGTCGACTAAAATACGACTAAAACTAAAACAATTGAGATGGCTAAAATATGACTAAAGCTAAATTGAAATTTGACGTCAAAATTAACACTGGTCTGTAGTACATGTTCATACCTCAATACCATAAATAATAGCATATTTGAATTTTCACTCCAGCAGTATATAATGAGTTTGAAAATTGTAGGGAAATGCTTAAATAATTCATTACAACTTAACTAAACCCATTTGATTTTAGACCACTAAAATTAGTTTTAGTCAACTAAAATGTCCTGGGGATTTAGTCGACTAAATACGACTAAAACAATTACAGAAGACTAAAATTGGACCAAAATTGAAATGCCATTTGAGTCCTAAGACTAAGACTAAAACTAAATAGAAATTTGCTGCCAAAATGAACACTGAAACATACACAAGTCCATTTACATCTGCCGCTCCATAGAGATGAATGGAGGGTCCAATTGTGTTGGACTGATCGTGTAAAAGGGGCCTAAGGCTGCTTTTACACTGATGCTCTGCAGTTTACCCAGCACAGTGCACCTGTGGCTTTCCTGTGGGTTATCTGCACTTTGCCGTAGACTTCTATTATATCCTGCAGGTGTGGTGCACTTTCTGAAAGTGCACCAAACCCGCAGGTAATAACAGAAGTCTATGGCTCATTGCAGGTAACCCGCAGGTGCACTGCTCTCCAGCTGCGGATCAGTTTGAAAGCAGCCCAGCAACCACTGCGGAACAGATATGCCCATATATACCATGTGATTTTAGTAATAAACTTACCTTTAATAACAGTATTCCATTCAGGTATCGCTGGCTGTTGCTGTCCCAAGCAGAGTGCATTTGGTATCACTCCGTCTGTGACAGGAGCCTGCGATATACCGAAAACATCGGCTTATGCTGCTCTGCTCCACAGCTGCTTGGTTTATTCACAACACTGATGCTCTGGGATAGAGGGACGGCAACCTGCGATCTGGACTCGCCATCCCGAAGCAGGAGGTCGGGGGCCACATCAAAAGGCTCCGCGGGCCACATGTAGCCCCCTGGACCACTGGTTGGGCACCCCTGTTTTATTGGAAGCAGTTGTTACAGGGTGACACAACAGTAACACAATCGGGAGTGTAACCCTACAACAGGAAGTGCTGCAGCAAAGAGTTCAAGCAAAATGGTGTGGTGACACAAGAATCATCTGGCACCTCATCCCGTAATTAAATATGATCGCAGCGAGGGGGTAAGGGGGGGGACTTAGGAAATGGATGGGATTAAATGGGATTATCACGGTGCCCAACATATTCATAGACAAACAAAAAAGTACATAAAATAGTAATATTTTATTGGTACAGATTAAAAAGTGTACAATTGCACAGTATTGTTAAAAAGTTATAGCATGTATACATGAGAAACGCTTGCGTTTGTGGTATATATTCATAGATGGTGGCGCTGTTCGGTGGTATACATCCTACATGTTTCGCCTAGATAAGGCTTCATCAGGTACTTTACAAGCCACCCATAGAGTATTTAGCACTATACAAGAAAGAAAAGGTTTAGGATTCATTCATATATTAGATATTACAATAAATCACAATGAAGGTAATCTCAAGCATGCACCATCAGTTTGTTCACCTCATTAGACTCACAATGTGTGCCATCGCTCCAGACAGACCAAAACCCCGCCAACCTATACACATCACACCGGGGAGGGGGGTGTCACCCTACAACAGGAAGTGCTGCAACAAAGACCTTCATGGCAGGATCGCCAGGTATTATTTGAATGAAAGCTGCAGATTTAAAAGGATTAAAAATGACTTTTAACATTGCAATAGCATTTTAAAGCTTAAATGAAATGTTGGTGACTGGGTTTACTTACAACTAAAGTATGTTGTCTTTTCTACAAATACTGCCCAATTTAGATTTTGTTCTTCAAATAAAAAGGCAAATAGACATACAGTATACACACAAACACATATTCACAAACACAGGGCAGCAAGGGGTAAGTATAAAAAGGTGGAAGGGTTCTGTGAATGAGAGCTGGAGTATGAGTCCAAAGTTTCCACCCAGGATCCTCTACAACTATGCCGTCTTCCTTATACATAAAGGCAAAGGAAATTTTAGCAATCCTTTAGTAAAAAAAATAAATAAACAAATACAATCTATAGAACTTAAGCATATTTGTTAGGTAAAAATATGAAATATGCTGAAAGTGGGTGGCTATTTTCAGGGGGCTGCATACAAAATTATTATTTAATGAAATGTAATTGTTTATTATTGAAGTTAAACTTAATAGCTTTAGGGTGTAAAAATAAGGCTGAATATTTTGCTTTTTCAACATCATGCATCATCTAAAAAAAAATAATAATATATTCTATGCTAGACATTAGGAAAGCTGAGATGGGGCTATGACCTAATCTCATTACTGTTACAAACTGCTGCTGTAAATGCAGATTTGAAAGAACTCGATGTACTGCTGCGTGAACCTAGGTTCATTTTTTCACTGTTTGTGGAGTTACGGTTTAAAATGTATCAGCAGCTCCACACAGGTGACTTCCCTAAAATAAATTTGGCAATTTAGCTCATGGTATGTAATATGTGTAATCTGAAGCTGTGACTTGTAAGGGAAGCTATTCAGAGAGTTTTGTTTCAGGCAAGGAAACTGATCATGGCTCACTTGAAATCAGAGGAGCACACAGCATTGAAGGAATGGGTTAAGAATATAGGGGAGACACTGAGAATGGAAAAACTTATATACCAACATAGAGGTAGTACGGCTAAGTTTGAAAGACTATAGCCATTCTACAGAGACTGGGATTTCAAGGGGAATTTCTCCATGCATTTAACACCCTGTACACAGATCCACAGACCAGAATCCATACCTCAGGCTGCAACTCGGAATTTTTCCAAGTGGGAAGGGGAACAAGACAGGGATGCCAGTTGTCCCCCCTCTTGTTCTCTCTGGTCATAGAGCCCTTGGCCGCTGTCAAAGCAGACTCCCAATACAAACTTAATATGTACGCAGATGACATGCTCCTATTTATAACTAACCCTACAATATCCCTACCAAACTTACTTCAGATTCTCAATGAGTTTTTGGTGCTCACGGGACTGACTATTAACCTTACCAAATCTATAGGTTTGCCCATAAATCTCCCTGACCGTCAATTCCAACTTTTGAAAACTTCCTTTAACTTCCTTTGGTCCCAGTCCTCAATACCATATTTAGGTATTCATCTCACTCCCACAGTGGACACTTTGCTCTCTAAGAACTATCCACCCATGATAAGTAAACTCAGTCACTTAAAACTTGGAAGGGGTATTCCATCTCCTTTTTAGGAAGAGTCACAGCAGCAAAAATGACTATACTACTTAAGCTTCTGTATTTATTTAGGATTCTCCCGATTAAAATCCCCAAGTCCTACATACTGGCTTTACAACAAGTTCCCAGGTTCTCTAAAACAGTATTGTACTCATCTACACCCAGTGGTGGCCTAAGCACCCCTGACCTATGGCACAATTATTTGGCTTCCAGGTTTACCCAATTGGCACAATGGAGCATTTGGATTCCAGAGTGTCCTGGGACAGATTCGAAACATACTCAATCCATCCATTTTTCTCCCAGGTTTGCTTTGGTCCAAAGGTACTTCAGTGACAGATATCAGCCCTCTCAATTCAATTTTAGCCCAATCATTATTCCTTTGGAAAATTCACGGTAATAAATACTCCCTAATCTCCCAAGCTTCCCCCAAGCATCTTTTATTGGGGATCCTGTTTTTCCCCCAGGGTTTAGGGGAACCCCTGCTTATAAATGGTGGATGGACTCAGGACTCCTGTTTTTGCATAAAATAGTTGATAATACAGAATTTATCTCCTTCTCAGCACTGCAAGACACACACCAACCCCAAATAATGAAATTTTTCGCTATCTAGAGATTAAATATTTTTTGAATCCCACTATAAATTAGAGGAGTCATCAAACCACACCGTATTTGAAGATTTATGCTGGAAGACTCCTAGGGGTAAGGGTCTCATCTCAAGTATTTATAATCTTTTGAACAATCAACGAATACAAATACCCCACCGATATAGAACCAAATGCAGAGCTCTCCTTAGAACAGGGATCAATAAATTGGTCAATTTGTATAAATAACTTACAAAAATGCACAAGATCACTAAATATAAGGGAAACGGCCCTAAAATTACTAACACGCTGGTGCTAAACCCCAACCAGCATGCACTCAATTTTCCCTCAGTATCACTGCAGTGTTTTAGAGGCTGTGATGCCCTAGGTTAATTTGTGCACTTATGCTGGGACTGTCATTGGGTTGCTTTGGTTTGGAAACAATTGGAAGCATTCGCTTCTACTATCGCAAATACTCACCTCTCTCTTACCCCCTTCCAATGTCTCCTATTCGCTCAGATAGATGAGACCACTATATCTCAAATGAGACTGATACATACTATTTGTGTAGCGGTACACTGGGCGATAGTGTTACTAACCATACATACTGTTTTGCACCACGCTTTGTAATTTCTCAATAAAAACTTTTGTAAACAAAAATTTGAAAAACTATCGGCACCATGGCTGGATGTACCGGAGCTAGCCCTGGTGGATTTGACCATGGATAGATGACTTGGGCTTAACATGGGTGGAACCTAATGTCTTATAGATTTGTGTGTTTATTATGACTGGAAGTCATCATGGGTATGCTTTCTATTATCATTGTGACATTACAGTATGATGCACTGCTGGCGAGCTGTGTTGTACTGACTTTTATTCAATAAAATTCTTTTTTGGATATAAAAAAAGAAGTTTTGACTAGTGATGGGTTAATCTGCCAGGGTTTGGCTCACTGGGGGTTAGATGAACCTGAAATGTTGAATCCTATTGAGGTGTCTTGGGAGTGAATCTTGCTAAATTCTGGCAATTTTTTGGGAGGTAATAGGCAAACCACTGTCAAAAACGTATGATAAGCTGAGCACTGCCATACAGTGGGGAGAGGGTCTTTTTCATGATGAGCACTGATGTTTATGGGGGGGGGGGGGGGGCAGGGACTTT
>BLSH010275841.1:253152-278973 GCA_018402905.1 Glandirana rugosa | reverse complement strand
GCTCGTCCCCACCCCCTTTCCTGGCCTGCCAGGCTGCGTGCTCGGATAAGGGTCTGGTATGGATTTTGGGGGGACCCTACGCCGTTTTTTTTCGGCGTGGGGGGCTCCTCTTAAAATCCCTGCCAGATCGAAGAGCCTGGTATGCTCTGGGGGGGGACCCCACGCAAATTTTTTTGCGGGGGTTCCCCTTTAAGACACGGCACACAAGTCGCGCCGCAAGTCGGATCGCCGCGATCCGACTTCTGGTGCGGCTTCTATTCAAATCAATGGGCTCCCATAGGGAACCATTGATTTTGAATAGAGGCAGAAAACGCCGCAAAAAGCTGGCGTGAAAAAACGTCCATTGACGTCAATGCAAAACGCCAAGCAAAACGTCAGTTTTTTCCCCTGACGTCAGGCCCGGCGTTTTGCTTATTTTTCTGCAAACGCCCGTGTGTATGAGGCCTAAATCCTGAAATTGAGCTGAAGGACGTCAAAAGTCTATGCAAAGAGGGAAGGGATGTGTGGGGTTGAGTAAGGGTTAGTAAAATATCATCTGCAAATAGGGATAATTTATACTTCCGTTGTCGCAGCCGCACCCCCCGAATGTCCATCTGGTCCCTTATCGCTATAGCAAGAGGCTCCAGACTGAGAATGAAAAGAAGAGGTGACAAGGGGCATCCCTGTCTGGTACCATTACTCAGGGAGAACGACTGCGACAAATGTGAAGACAGCTGTACTTGAGAAGTGGGTCTTGAATATAGGGTTCGCAATGCCCGACTGAAGGAACCTGAGAATCCATATTGATGCAGCACCGCAAATATAAAGGGCCAACTCAGGCAGTCAAAAGCCTTTTTGGCGTCTAGACTCAGGACAATGGTAGGGTGTTTAGTCTTGGTCAGGAGGTCAATAAGGTCAATAGTCCTTCTTGTATTGTCACCCGCATGCCTAGCCGGAACAAATCCCACTTGATCCTTGTGTATGAGAGTAACGACAGTCTGTTAGCCAATATTTTTGTGAATATTTTGTAGTCTGAATTCAAAAAGCAATCGGTCGATAATTATCAGGGGAAGTAGGATCTTTGCCAGGCTTTGGTATTACTGTTATAAATGCGGTAAGGAATTGATTATGTGGAAGGGTGCCTTTTTGCAATGAAGCAAACAGTTGTAGCATGTGAGGGGCTAAAACTGGGAGGAATGTTTTGTAATAGGAATACGGGAGGCCATCCAGGGGATTTATGTGAAGGTAAATGGCTTATAACCTCCCTTAATTCTTCAGACGTAATAGGTGCATTGAGCTGCGCATTTTGTTCAGGAGTAATTATGGGCAACTCTAAAGTGTTTATAAAGGATTCAAACTTCTCTTGTGTAAACCTAGAATCCGGGTCAGAACTGAGGCAGTTGTATAGATCTTTATAATAATTGCAAAAAACCTGAGACATAGTGCGAGGGCAATGAGTGGGGGTATCATCTGGCTGTATGAGGTGGTCGGGTATTGACATGGACGACCTTGGTTTTAACCTATTGACCAACATCCTGTGCGGTTTATTAGCATATAGCCTTTGCCTAGACCATAGCAATGATTTGTACATTTTACTCATGGTCAGGGATTTGATACGGTTGCGCACCGCCACCACATTTCCCAGGCGCTCTATAGTGGGAGCTTGCAGAAGTTTCTTTTCAGCGGCACGCAAACGAACCAAAAGCTCTTCCTTTAATTTGTTAGAATCCCGTTTCAGACCGGGAGCTCGTAGAAATACATTCCCCTCTAAAGAAAGCTTTATCAGCCTCCCATAGAGTGGAGACCTCCGCAACTGAGCCCTCATTTGTTTGAAAAAATTCTAAAAGTTTTTCTTGCAAATTCTTTATAATGTCGGGCGCACGCAAAAAGGTCTCATTCAGGCGCCAATGATATGTTCTAGGCATTGAAGCTGACAGGGCTAGTTCTAGAATAATGGGGGCATGATCAGACCATGTAATAGGGTTTATCTCTGAAGAGACTACATTTGGGAGCAGTGGTGCCGTAACAAAAAAATGAGTCTGCAGTATAGCTTATGCGGAGGGGGAATAGTATGTGTATTGTTTGAGGGTGGGATGTCACACTCTCCATGTGTCATAAAGGTTATAAGATCTAATCAATTTCTGGAAAGATGTGGGCAATTTCTGAGTGTGCAGTGGTGGGGTGGACTGGAAAAGGGCGTATCAGTCTCTATTTGGTGACATGCATAGATTAAAATCCCCTCCTATAATTGTGAATGGTTGGGAATAAGATCACAGTTTTTCAAAGACCTTCGTAAGGAACCCAATTTGACCAACATTAGGAGCATATACATTTGCTAAGATAAAGGTGGTGCGAGAATGAGCACAATTCAGGAGAATGATTCGACCATAAGGGTCTATAAATGAGGATGTCACGTGTATGTTACAGGAGCGTTTGATTAAGATAGCAACTCCGGCCTTCCCTGAAGGATCAGAGGCTACAAAGGTTGTGGGAAATTGCTTGGAAGCAAATTTAAAGGAACTACCAGTTTTGAAATGAGTCTCCTGAATCATGATCACATCAGCCCCTGAGGACCTGAATTCCTTTAGGGCCATCCAGCGTTTTTGTATGTAATTCAGACCCTTTACATTACAGGAATACATTTTTAAAGCCATAATGTTACAGAATTAAACCGTTCAATCGATACCTTGGTAAAAAAAAATATGAGAAACCTTGGTACACAGATCTTGAAAATAGTGGAAGAATACCTGATGGGGGTCAATTCAGTACTGTGTTGCATGTTGTCTCTATAACTCACATATAAAGCAGTTGGAGGAGAGTCTGTTAATAAAAAGAGAAAAACAAAGAACAGAGAACATTGTAGAGCACAAAACATTTTTTGAGAGGCCTGAGGTAAAAAAAAAACCTCAGGAGTCCAGGGCAGATGCCTCTTCATAGGAAGGGGTGCATGGCCTGACGTTTGGTCAGATCTAAAAACAGCGAGCAAAAGGTGAAGAGAGTGGTCCCGTCTCTTCTGAGGAATGCAAAGAAAATTCAAACCCAGCATTGGAAAACAATCATTGAATAGGGCAATAAAACCCAAGGAGCATTGAAAACTCAAAACTTGGACCTATATTACATACAGACCTAAGCTCAGTCGTCTGTGGAATGTAGCAGGATCTTCTCAGGGAGGGTCCAAGTCTCAAGTGGGAGACCTAGAGGGAGCAGGCCTCTAGGGGGGTAGAAGAAGGCTTTCGTGGTCTCTGACGTACTGGTGTCCAGATCTTGGCAGGTGTCAGGAGGGATCTTGTAATCGTGGGAGGAAGCTAGAGCTCTTCCTCTAGAATAGGCAGGAGACCCAAGTTGCGCATGAAAGATTCACTTTCTTGAAGGCTGATAGGCGGAAGGGAAAGCCCCATCGGTACGCCACTTGGTATTTTTGTAGATGCATGGTAATTGGGTCTCTTAGCCAGAGTAATCACTCAATATTTGGATTTTATTCCCTTTGTAGTCTATGTGTGATTTATTGCGTGTAGCCACAGTCAAAGCCTCTTTGCTTTCGTAAAAGTGGAAGCGTACTATTACGTCCCTTGGGTTGGCATTAGGAGGAGGTTTAGGTGCCAGTGACCTGGGGGCCCTGTCTAATCACCAGTCTATGTCCGGTATGTGGGGGGCCAAGGTGACAAATAGTCCCAGAAAGAACGGGCGTATTTCTTTGTCGTTGATAGTCTCCGGGACTCCCCAGATCCTCAGATTCTGCCGTTCTCTGTTTTCCAGGTCTTCTTGTTGAAGTTGGAGCTGAGAAACTGTGTGTTTGAGGACAGCATTGTCTTCTTCTAGGACATGGACATGGACATAGTGCACTAGTTCGTCAAATTTGTTTTCCAGGGTGCCCGTTCACTCCCCCATGTGTCAATCTCCCCTCTGAGTTCCTGGGCAATTTTCCCAAATTCCTTTGCAATGTTATGTGTCAGGTCTTGTAATAGAGCCTGAAGCTTTAAGTCCAAAACCTCTACTGTAACCAGAGCAGCGGGTACAGGAAGTGAAGGGGTATGGGTCAGTTGTGACATACTTTCTTCTGTTGCAAGGAGATCTGTGGGATCTGGCGGTTCGGCTGTATTACTCAAGACTGGAGACTGTGGCCTGAGCAGATAATGCTCCATGGGGTGCAGAGGCTGAGGTTGTGATGGCAGATGGAACCCTCTATAGAAAGGTTTCTGGAAGCCTATCTTGCCCATATGATGTGAAAACTGCTAGGGTTGTGGGTATTGAGACCCCTGTTGCTAAAGTTACTGATGTTGCGGAGGAGGAGCCGAAGAGAAAGAGACAGGGACCAGAGTCACATGTTCACATGCTAGCCAGCTTGCAGATCTTTCATGAGTCTGTTTTTAAGCATCTATAGTTGTAATGCTGGAAAGCTACTGAGGGGAGGTCTCCCAAGGTGATGTGTTGTGGGGGTGCCAATATGGCCGCCGGAATGAGGCTTTTGTTAATGTTCTGGGGCCCCTTAATAGGAGCAGGTTCAGGGAGTCTCAGGGGACTATCCAGATATCAGCCAGTGCAGTTATTCCCAGGGCCCCCAAAATATAACACCCATGCTTTTGCTGATGTGTGTATCAAGATGGCAGCCGCTATAGGCCTCCGGGGGCCGCGATAAAGCCTCGGGCTCGCATAGCCGCCTTTGCTGCTGCCCTCCTCGGCAATAGTGCACTCTGGAGGGGGACCTGGGCTGCGGGAAACGACTGTCCTTGGTGCCCCTAGACTGGAAGCTAGGGTGGCGGGGCACGCTGATGGGAAATAGGCCTGTGAGCCTAGTGTTGCGGCCTAGGATGTACCAGCCGGGAGTGCCCCCTCCGTTCGATGAATGGACTGGGATGTAGCAGGGAATGTGGGGTATAAGGTAGGGGTGTATTCAGTCCTCACGCATCCTTAGATGGCTAGGATTACCCAAGGTAGAGGATCGAGTCCCGGAGCTCCTGAGCTACTTACTTTATAGAAAATAGAATAAGAAATATGTTTTTTGTCTTAATATCTACCTTAAATCGCATTGCTAATTGCATGTTGTACTTGTTTGTAGCCTAAACACTGAAATGTGTACTTAAAACTGTAATATGCAACTTTTGGAAATGCCAGTGAAAACTTCTTTGTGCCAGTAAATTTTGGGTGTCGTGTCAGTAAATTTAAATCTGATAGATTGGCAACACTGATATGATGATGAAGTTAGCAGAGCTTCTGCCTATTTACTAAGCTCTGGAGCAACTGCACTTGTAGAGGGAAACTGCAATTTGCAAAGCACACAGTCTATTTGCCTTCAATAAATCAACCCCTATGGCCGCTCTGTTTCTCCTGAATCTATGGGGTTGATTTACTAAAGTGCAGTTGCTCCAGAGCTTAGTAAATGAGGTAAATGCTTCACTTTGCAAAGAATACCCAATCACATGAAGGGAAAAAAACTGCATTTTTGCTTGCACATGATTGGATGATGGAAGTCAGCAGAGCTTCTGCTCATTTACTAAGCTCTGGAGCAACTGCACTTGCAGAGTGCAACTGCCTTTTGCAAAGTGCACAATCTTTTTGCCTTTAGTAAATCAACCCCTTTGTGTGCAGGGAGGGCTGCCAGGAAGCTGTTGCTTGTATGAGCAAATCATCTGGCACTTTAAAACCTTACCAACACTGCACATCTATTGTGCATTTCGGCACATTGCTATTAAAAGATAAGTATGTTTGTCAACAAAGCCATTAATCAGAAAACAAACCAATGCGATTTTTTAAAGCAAATTCCTAAGCAGTGCGCTTAGTTTTTACATTTAATCAAAGTCAAGATCAACAATTTTTCCACAAAATTAAATTAGGCAAAAGCATCCTCACATCCCTAATGTTCTGTAGAAAAAAAAAAGAAAAAAAAAGCCAGAATTGTCATTTTCACAAGAAGCAACATTTGGAATTCTGTCAGTTTTAGAAAATCATAACAATAACTTAAAATGTTTGTCTATTATGTAGTAATTATATATGCTAAAGCTTTCATTTTTTTAAATAGAACAGAGTTTTTCTTTAAAAAGTCACATCTAATGAGGCACCTTTCTGTCTATCTCTCTCCTCAGTCAACTTTGACTTCAACAGGCTAACAAAAGCCTTGGAAAAAAGCAGTTATCAGATTAAATGACATGGAATTACAGGGAAAGGAGTCACATCAAGGAAATAATTAGTATGTGTTTTTTTTTCTATAAACAGGAAAGAATATTTTTAATCCTTTTTTTGTGGTGCATGATTTAATTAGGTGCTCACTTCTCATTTAACCGCACGCACATTATGCAAATAGGTCAGAACAAATCAAACAGACATGGGATTAAGCCAGGTTATTCCCACTACATACGGGGTCAGCTGTGTGTGTGTGTATGTGTGTGTGCGTGTAAAGGGGGTGCTCTTTTCGACAGCAAAAGGACCTGGATAAAAGGAAAGTGCTTGGGCATAATCAACTGTTTAAACAGTTTGTTTATTTTCAAACCGTGCTTGGCAGGATCAAGATAAGAACCTGAGAAAATATGTTTTAGTAAAGCATGTAATTTATGTATAGAACACTAATGCAATCTTTTATCGTGAAGTAAATAGCGACCAAGCATTCTTTTTTATTTTCCATGCATTTTTTAATGGCAAGTTCTACATTCATTTGCAATGGTGAATGAAGTTAAAATGGAAGCAAAGCTTTTTAATGTTCTTTTAGATACACATGTGAATGTGGCCAGCATATTAAAAATAATTTTATCGGTGCAAGTTTTCAAAACCTTTTTTTTTGTTTATACTTTGTAAATAATGAAGTTCATGGAGGTATTATTCGCTTATTATGTATGAAATATGTTTAGATACAGTATGACGTGACATTACATATAGGATTCTGCTTCATGTTTTGTCATGCTACATTATGGATGTGCCTAGCCTTTGTCTTTCTTAATGCTCATCGTACGGAACTTGTTCGCAGACACTTGGAACTAATGTAGCTTTTTGCCCACCCCTCATTATTGATAATAATAATGCAATCAAAGGCATTTGAACTTTGGACAAATTCCTTAGAATGGACAATAATGGGGTCTTTGTTAGGTGCCAGCCCCCTTACTATAAAAGGAGAGTGGGGCAGCCCTATAGTCAGTGTACTGGAAGCTGTAGGAAAAGTTATCAAACCGCATAGGGAGAGATTTAGGTTCAGTTAGAAAGGAAACTGTACTTTAATTCTGATAACTAGCTATTTTGGCATTCAACCACTGTTTTTTTTTTTTTTTTTTTTGTATTTTATCTGTTTATTAATTTTTTCAATATTCTTTTGTCTCCAAAGAAATACATATGATTCAATACAATAAAATGTTACTTACATCCTTCCCCATCCCCGCCCCCTCCCCAAAAAACAAAAAGCAGAAATGGTCACATTCTCCCAGTGTCTCTCCCTCTCCTTCCCAGTCCACCTATCCTACCTCTGTTTCCTTTTTATTTATTTCAACTGCCTATCAGTTCCTGGTCTAGCCCTGCCTCCCCTGTCCTCATTTCTTATCCCATATCTCTAACATCTCCACATAATCTATGGATTTCCCCCATGTGGTTTGGAATTTCTCTAAGGAGTCTTCTTCTCTATACGTCGTTTCTTCTATTGACCTCACCCTTCTAACCCATTCGCCTATACTCGGTATTGTTGGTGACCGCCAGCTGCGTTTAATAAGTATGGCACTAGCGTGTTCCTATGTTGTGCTACCGTTTTTTTTGTGTCATGGAACAGATATCTCCATGGTTTGATTGGCATTTGTTCCCGTGTAATCTCCTGGATAATCTTAGTAATCTTTTTCCAGTATGGCTGTATTTTTACACAGTCCCACCACAGATGAGTGAAGGACCCTGGGACATCGCAGCTCCTCCAACATGTCGAGGGCACGTCTGCACCAAACCCCTTCGCCCTCTGCGGTGTGACATACCATCTACCAAAAAGTTTAAAGCACATCTCAATTGTCTTGGCATCCCTCGATGAGAAGCTTGTCAATCTTAAGATCTTCTTTCTCTCCTCGTCCTTAATAAGCCTCAGTTCCTTTTCCCATTTTACTAAGTATGAAGGGTATATGGGTTGAGCTTCCTCTACTAATATATTATATATTTTTGATATACTATGCTTTGTGCAGAGGGGGAAGATAGCAATTTCTCTATTGGTCCCAAGTTTTCTTTCCCTCACAGTGGTTGTGGAAGTGACTGTGTGAAGTGCAATAATTGTGCATGTCTCCAATTATCTAGGGGCCTAACTCCCCATTTCTGTCTTATTTCAAAAAGTGTGCAAATCCTGTTTCCCTTCATCACCTCTTTTAGCTGTATATCCCCTTTCCCTGCCCATCTAATGAAGTACAAAGAGTCTTCTTTCCCTGGCTTAAAGTAATTTGTGAACTAACGAAATAAGAGGTGCATTATAATCCCATTTATATACTTTATAATAAGTGTCCCATACTCTAAATGTATTGTGTGTAAGTGCATTTGTGCTATTTATTCTTTCCCTAAACCTACTCGGGATCCATATCATTTTACCTAAATTCACCTTACTTTGTGCTAATTCTATCTCTACCCAACATTTAACTTCCTTGCTATAAATCCAGTGCGTTAATCGAGAGACGACAATTGCCTGATAATACTTTTTAAAGTCAGGTACTGCTAGTTCCCCGTTCTTCTTTCCTTTCGTCAATATCGAATAGGAAATCCATGGCCGTTTATGTACCCTTATATACTTTAATATTATTGATCTTAACTTCCTGAAATAGTCCTGTGGTATATTATTTGGAAGCATTTGGAAAATGTGGGTTAATTTAGGAAGAATGCTCATTTTTAACATGTTTATTCTCCCTAACCATGACAGAGGTCTATGTCTCAACTTATTCAGCTGCTTCTTGATCTTTTTCAGTACACAAACAAGATAGGGACTGTAGATTTGTTCGTAAGTTGAATGTGTTTGTAAGTCGGAACAGGTACATTTTTTAAGTGTAGTTTTAGCCAAAAAAAATATTTTTAAGCTTTTTGGATAGCATAGGGAAGGGTTAACACCCCTGTAATGTTTGTTTTGCTGTCTATGTTTCTGTTCAGAAGATTTCGCCTCACTTCCTGTTCCAATGATAATTGGATTTTCAAAATTTTGGGTTGTCGTGGAAACAAACCTTGGTGATAAAGCATCAGTGGAGACACCTTTTCCCATAATAACTCTTACAAGAGTGAATTTCCCTTCCTAGGGGTAGATTTCCTCTCACTTCCTGTTGTCTCCCTCCGTTTGTAAGTAGGAGTTGTTTGTAAGTCGGATGTTTGTAACTAGGGGACCGCCTGTATTGGGATATAGTTGGCCTTATGCAGGATCGTTTGGGAGGCTGTCAATTTAACTCCAAGATATCCTAATGCTTCTCTACACCATACAAAAGGAAATTTGGGCTGTATTGCCTGTTGTTCTTTCTTTGAAATTGAGATGTTCAGGATCTCTGATTTTGTTGCATTCATTTTAAAGTTTGAGATTTTCCTGTACCAGTCCATTTATTTTAGTAGTACCGGAAGGGATAGTCTGGGGTTAGAGACATAGAAAAATACATCATCTGTATACACTGTTGCTTTATACTCCCTATCACCTATTCCTATCCCCCTGATGTCCAAATTTTTACGAATCGCCACTAAAAGGGGTTCCAGAGCCAACATGAACAACAGGGGGGATAGGGGGCACCCTTGCCTTGTGCCGTTAAATAACTCCAAAGGTGGGGACCACTTCCCATTTACTCTGATTCTTGTCGTAGGGTGATGATAAAATGCAGAAACTCATTGCATCATTCTATTCCCCAGCCCCAGCCATCTTAACGTTTCAAACATCAACCCTGTTGAAAGCCTTTTCGGCATCCACCGACAGGAGTACGACTGGTGCTCCAGTCTTTTTCGATTCTTGTATCAGCAACAGGGATTTAAGACAATTATTTCGCCCCTCTCGAACCTTTACAAACCCTACTTGATCATTATGGATCCATTTCAACAGTGGTCTGCTTCTTCTTTAGACAACTTTTGGAGGTCCAGCCCCTGTAGGTATTCCTTTACCTCTGCACCATGCTCTTTACCCTTTCTTTCTGCCCCTTTCTGCCTCACGTTATACAGCTGGCTATAATATGAATGAAATACCTGAGCTATTTCTGGAGATGCATGCACTATATCTCCTTTATCATTTTTAATTTTTGGAATAAAGGCAGCATTTTTCTTATCCCTCACGGCTTTCGGCAAACATTTCCCCAGTTTGTTGCTCCATTGATACTTTTCCTTAGCGACTATATAGAATGCCTGTCTTGTCTCTTGTTCCAGGAATGCTGCCAACTCTTCTCTCTTCGTCAGCAATTCCTGCCTCCCTGGGATACCCCAGGGCCTGGTCTGCTGCTCTAAATCTTGAATTTCCCTCATTAGGGATTTCATGCTCTCCTTTTTTTTTCTTTTTTCTTTTGTGTACCTATCCTGATTAAGATTCCCCTTATGTAAGCCTTATGCGTTTCCCATAATGTAGGGAGTGAGTTATCTGCATAACTGACTAACTATTATTTTAATTACCTTGGGGTCGTGAATGAGAGAGTTGTTTAATTTCCACACTACTTGTTTAGATTTTGTTGGGAGAATTTCTAACTGGGCCACAGAACATTTGATGTTCTAGTAATATATAGTCTATCCATGTATATGTCCTGTAGAGGAGAAATAAGTATAATCTTTAGTTTCAGGGTGCCTAATCCTCCAGGAATCCACCACTGATACTTAACCAGCAATCTATTTATTTCATTCTGCACTAGTGTTGATAGTCTGGCAGATCCCACCAAAGAATCTACTAGTGGATCTATACACAAATTAAGATCCCTGCACCGCAAGTTTCCCTTCTTTGTATACCATTAACTTTTTCAGCATTTTCCCCAAAAACTTTTTTGGTTCTCTATTAGGGGCATACATATTTGCAAGTGTGCATTCCATATTATAAAGCCTCCCTTTAATAAATAGAAACCTTCCCTCTGGGTCTGCCAATTGCCCCTTCAACACGTCAACACATCACTCCTGCTGAAACCAATTGCTACACCCCGAGAGCGACTAGAGGGTGAATCTGCTTAAAACCATGTTGGGAAGGGGTAAGAAGTCAACCTATATCCTGAGGCATGTGTAATGTGTGTCTCTTGTAGACATACCACATTTGCTGCATAATACTGTAGTTCTTTATTTATCCTATGCCTTTTACTGGAAGTGTTTAGCCCCCTGATGTTATAGGTCAGTAGATTTATTAAGGGCATATTGGAACTAAAGAGCAGCCGACCAGGTCCTTGCCCCAACATATTCCCGGAGCAGAGGAGGGTGACAAAATAAAACAGACATCCCTGCTTCAATTCGTCCCCCCACCCCCCGTGAAGTTGTGTTGCATCCCAAAAGGGAATCTGATATTGCCCGCAGCTCTGGTCAGCGTTGGTATGGATGGCCATCGATCCGTCTCTACATAGTAAGAGGCTTGTGTCCGCCCTTCTTGTATAAGTGTCTGGAAAGGGGTCTTTCTCAGTCCTGATGGAAACGCCGGGTTACCTAAGATAGGGAAAAGCAGAGAATCTCGCATAGAGAGTGACATAGGGAAGATAGTTTGATAGCCTATCCGTAGCATGTTACCAACTGTAGGGTGCACCTTTAATTCAGGTGGCAGTTTTGGTAGCACCACAGGGCACCTTGTAAGGGAATATTGAACTGTGTTTGTTCTATTGGAGCCCATAATTTATTTTTAGAATGTCTCCCCCAGTCATTAAGTCTGCCCTAGTGCACTGCTAGATAGTATTTACGTATGTCTGGTAGAGCTGGTCCACCATAATGTTTGGGAAATGTCAGAAATCGCCTAGCAAGGCGGGGTCTTGAATGTGCCCTGACAAATTTTACGAAGAGGGCATGTATCTATTTAAAGTAGCAGTCGGGGATACAGAAGGGAGGAGGATATATATTCCTCCATAGCTTTCTGAGAGTTTCTCTGAACAGGAAGATTATAGAGAGAGGAGTAGAAGTTGCGGAACGTTTGCGCAATCTGGTTCAGGAGAGTGTCTTTAGTGCCCGAGGGGGATACTATTTGCGGTACATAGGCGAGTCTATGATCTTTGATGTCTCTTTGTTGGCTTCACTTTGGCCTTGTATTGTAAAAGGTCTACTATTTGCTGTTGGCGTGAGATCAATTCCCTCTCTAAGTTAGGGAGTGCGGCTTGCTTGTGTTTTGTTTCTGTCTGATGTATTTTGTCCAAGAGAAGTTTCAATTGCTTGTCTCGTTCCTTTTTTATTCTGGCACCGTGTTTGATTAAAACTCCTCTGATCACCATCTCATGTGCCTCCCAAAGTATCCCCGGGCTGCAACCTGGTTGGTCATTGGTTTGGAAGCAGTCCCGTAATTCCCTATTAACGTCTGCTACCACGTCCAGAGCTTGTAAGAGACTTTCGTTTTGTTTCCAGAAACGAGTTTTGGAACTTGGGATCGTTGAAAGCATATATCGAATGGTGATGGGGGTACGATCTGACCAGGTTAAGTTGCCTATAGACAATTCAGTTGCCGCTTGTAGTTGACTATGGGGGATCAGAAAGTAATCAATTCTAGAATATGCCCTATGCAGCGCCGAATAGAATGTATAATCTCCTTCTCCTGCGTGTTGTAGTCTCCAAACATATATTAATTGGGCCTCATGGAAATATTGTGTTATCTTCTTATGAGTGCCAGCAGGGTTTGAGGACACTCCCACTGATGTATCTACCGTGGAGGCTAAGAGAATATTCCAGTCGCCCCCCAAAATCAACTGTCCTTCTGAAAATTCCATCAGGGTGCTTAGAACCTCCCAGATGAAAGTGTTTTGCCGGTCATTAGGAGTGTAGACAGTCGCCAATGTCACTTTCACGTTACCAACCAATCCCTTTATAAACACATAGCGTCCTCCACTGTCAGCCAAATGTCATTGCAGGTCCAGGGTGTTTTACCGGACAGGAGTATAGAGACCCCTCTAGCAGCTGCGTTTGTTGCGTTATAAACCAGCAGGTAGTACTGATTCTTTAAGGAAGATGTTTTATGTGTTCTGAAATGAGTCTCCTGTATGAAGGCCACATCAGCATGTGAGCGTTTCAAGTCATGCAGCAGAATATGATGTTTTTCCAGGGGTATTCAGCCCCTTCGCATTTAGGGAGACAATCTTAATGGAATCCATCGCCCCCGAACCCCACAGGAAAAGAAGGGGAAGAAGGGTAGAGAAAAGCAAAGAGCAGTTAGAGAAGCGAAATAGAGATTGCAAAGTATCTAATTAGAAATAAGGATGAAAAGAGTAATAGTTCAAGTCTGTCCAGAGGTTAAGACAGAAAGAAGAAGAAATTATTCAGACGGCCTGTTCCATTGGGTCGCCTGATGCCAGTGCCGTACCCTAAGTGGGAGAGAGGTTAGACCGGTCCAAGCGGGCAGGTCCCGCCTCCCCCATCTACCCAAGCATGGAACATATTAACAGTGCACCATAATAACACAGTAAAAAAGGAAAGAAATGCAATTTATACATATAAGACTCCGGGGAGCCCAAAAACAAGTAAGTAAACCGGGCACCTCTAATAAACATCCAACACAGGTTATCGATGCAATGGGGCGACCCCAACTGTGAGCCCACAGCTGCCCTCATCTGCTTAAGCCTGTCTGAGTGGCTACTTGAGCTTCCCCCCAGGGAGTACTCACCACTCGCCCCCATATAAAGGGTGGGTGAAGAAGATCAGGCCGTCCCATTGAGGTTGTAATTTGACCAGGTTGCCAGTCTCAAAGAACACACCCGTAACTAGAGAAACCAACTCCCGTTCCCTGTATTCTGTCTTACGAGCGTGTCTATGATGGCCCTATCATGGAGCAGGTCCCTGTCTGAACCTCATTCCCATCTGCCATCTCCCCAGAGCCTCTGTGCAGTCTCCCCGAGGACAACTATAGTGTGTTCCCCCAGGTATCTTAAGATTAGAAACTTTGTTAGTTCTCTGCAGTGTCTGAGGAGGAATCCCCCACAACGGGCCGGTAATCGTGTTTCTTGTTGAGCCCAGGCCTACACATCCAGAGGGGTTGACCTTCTCAGCAATTACAACTGCATTCTCAACAGTTTCAGCCATGTCTCCTCCCACCAGTCTAGCAGTCCACCCCTAACCCCACCTCAGGTAATTGAAACATTGGGTCATAAAAACCAATAAGGGTAAGAAGAACAGTACATCTGAGAGACCTTGCAAGTCCTGTACAATGAAGATTAAGGGGGAATGCAAGAGGGTGGGAGGGATGGTGAAGGGGGAGTCCACAATTGTCGCGACCCCTCTGCCCCGACAGTTACTTAATTTAGCAGGTGTGATTGTCAGTCCCAATTACCACCAGGCATTGTTCACTCAGATATTATCCCCAGATATAGGGGCAGCCAGGCAGCAGAGCCACAGTGACGTGTGTCTTCCCCATAGTCAGAGAAAGACACCAAAACAAAGGTCTATGGGGGACGCCTTTAGAGTAGGAGAGCCAGTGTGGGAAGGGCTTTAAGACTTGTGCGGTAGTTTGTCAGCAGCTTATCTAGTGGACCAGTAGCAGAATAATTATTACACCAGGATATATGAGGAGTCAGTGACGATCCCCATGTGTGGTCATGGAGTGCTCGTTTAAAGGTCTCTTAAGGTATCATGTGGGTTCAGAAATAATAATGTTTATGTCGTAATAACCGCTCATCTGTGATAGCCATTCTGCTGCATTTAGGGAGCCCAGTTAGTCTGTTACAGTTCCAGCTCGAAATTAATAAGGGACACTGTGCACCAGGATGGTAAATCATGCTTCTCAGGGGCCAACCAGGAATAAGACACCTAGCAAACTAGGTACCCTGCTGCAGATGGGAACTGGAGTATTTGTCTCTGGAGCTGGGCCTCTGAGAAAATAAATGCTTCCCGGGGTATCGGCTATTTCAATGTGGACAAACTGGCTATTTTCACAGTCTAGTGTCATATAGGTATGTAGCTATATCTTGCCCCTCGTCTCCATGTAGTCACCATTATATTAGATGATGTCGACTATTCAAAGTATGACGAAGTCTCAGATGGCAGATAGGTTAAAAGTGTTGCAGCACAATTATGCCTCCCGCACATCCTCCTGTGAGGCAACCCGGGAACACCACTGGCTTCTTTGCAGTCTGGGAGAGATAGGTCTCTAGTTTCCTGGCATGTTAGGCTGGCCTGTTTGCCGGAAAGATGACGTGGAAGCAGTTGGAGCCAGTTCGGGACCGATATCGGTGTGGCTTCCAGGAAGGTGAATAGAGCCGGGAGCTCCTCGGGCGAGCGCAGTGTGAATGACTGTTCTGCCTTGCAGAATGAAGCTGAGATGGGGAAGCCCCATCTGTATGTCGCTCCCGCTTGCCTGGCCACTTCCAGGACTGGCCGCAGCATCAAACGTCTCTGTAAGGTTGCTTGGGAGAGGTCTGGCAGTATTTTAATGTGGGCCCCATTGAACTCTGCCTCTCCTGCTTCCCAGGCCTTCCTCAGGATGGACTCTTTATGGGCATAGTGGTGGATTTTACAGACTACATCTCGTGGCCTGAGTCTGCAGGTCTGGGTTCAAGTGCCCTATGGATGTGGTCAAATGACATGGTAGCAGGAAATGACTCCCCCGCAATGTCACTGAAGATGGCCAGTGCTGTCTCCCCCAGATCCTCTGGCCCCATTGCTTCTGGGAGGCCCGGAGCCTCAGGTTGTTTCTTTGGCTCCGGTCCTCCATTTCCTCCAGCTGTAACTGTAAGTCCACCACCATGCATGTCTGGGATGCCACCTGTGTCTCCATTGCAGACATCCGATTCTCTAGAGCCACTACCGAAGCCTCTCCGGTTCCCAGACAGGTTGACAAGGATCTGACCTCCTGTTGAACCGCCAACATTTCCTTTCGGTGGGCAGCTTCTAGACACTCTATGAGGGCCTCAATGTCCGATCTTGTCGGCAGTGCCTGCAGGATAGCCCGGAGCTCAGCGCTAGCTCTCAGTGTAAGTGGAGGGTACGCGGTTCCCTGGGTGTCAGCATGGAACCCTGCCGGAGTGTCTGAAAATGTCTCCGATGCTGTTGAGGGTGCCGGAGAGCTTGCAGGGTCCCTTGATGTCTGCGCCATGTGGGGTGAGTCCATGAGGTCCGCCATCTTAGCCAGAGTGGAGGCTGACTGTGAGTTTGCCAAATATTTTGTTATCTCGCCTCCCGGAGTACATTCCAATGTACAATTCAGTGCAGAACCATCGTTTTAAGCCTGAGTAGACAGGCGAGGTCCAGGAGCTCCACAAAAGTGCTGCCTCACTCGGTCATGACCAGACCACGCCCCCCTTGCTGTATTTTTTTATTCCATCCATAGCAGTAAGGCTTTCCCGAATAAGAATCAATTACACAAACCCTGCAGCTAATGCTACCAATTAAAATTTTCTTTGTAATTATTGTGGCACCTTAACCAGCACCTGCCTACTCTCCTGGCCTGCCACCACTACTAGCTCCTGCCCCACTGTTGGCTTGCCACCATTTGCAGCTTCTGCCACCTCTCTTGGCGTTAGGAAGAATGGCCATTTCCAGCCTCCCGTGCGCATTGCGATTGCCTGTGCGCGCACGCGCCAATGGCGCCAAATCACTCTATTTAGCTGGACAGCATCCTGCAGCGGATTCTGTCCATTCTAAAGTGTTCCAGTGTGTTCCCGTGTTTTGCTAGACTTCCTGTATCTGTGACCCGGCTTGCCTGACCTTCGTTTGAACTCTGCCTGCACCGACCCTCAGCCTGTCTATGACCACACTTCTGCCTAACCCTCTTGTACCTCAGCTGCCTGCCTGTTAACGACCCTGCCTGTACCCGACGACCTGCTTGCCTGCTCCCTTGTACCTCACTAGCCAGCTTGTTACCGACCAGGCCTGCATCACCACTCTTCTGTCTGCGCGAGCTCCTGGAGGATCCTCACAACACCATCTGCATCCGTAACAGCCCTCATGCCCCCCTGTGCTCCGGAATCTCCAGTCTACTCTATCAGGGGTTCCTGAACCAGGGCCGTAAGAGAGGTTGTCCTCTGCACAATCAGACTCCACCACCAGGTACATGACAGAAATGGACAGCCATGTATGAGTCTGAGCAGGGGCCCTCTCCGCTGCATAAACTCTGTCAGCATTTGGACGGCCTCTCTCAAGCCATGCAACACCTGCAAGCCAACTACATAAAGCTGGAGACCCAGGTCCAGGAATTTGCCTCTCTTGCCCCATGGGGGCTTGTCAGCTTTCAATGGACCCCATGGTCCCTAGTCCCCCGAAACCCACAGTGCCCTTACCAGAACGGTTCTCAGGGGACCGTAGGAAGTTCAGAGCGTTCCGCTGTGCCTGTGAACTTTATTTCAGCTTGCAGCCCTGGAGACCACGAAGGTGGGGCTGGTGATTTCCCTACTTCGGGCGAGCCCCAATTATGGGCCCACTGGTTCCTGGAGCAAGGGGCACCTGAAGCATCAGACTTGTCCCGGTTCTTCCAAGTAATGGTAATGAAGATCCGCATCAGGTGGCCACTGCTGAAGCCGCACTCCACGCCCTCCGACAAGGCCACCATCCGGCGGAGGAGTATGCATCGGAGTTCCGACACAGCCTGGAATGAAGCTTCTCTGCATCACCAGTTACGGCAGGGCTTAGCCGACCCCCTGAAGGATGAGTTGGCCCATGTAGGGGCACCGGCCTCCCTGGAGAGGCTCATCGACCTGGCCATCCAGATTGATCAGCGCCTTCGAGAACGCAGAGCGGAAAGTGCCAAGGTGAACCTACGACCCTCTTGGATGCTACTTCCTGCTGCAGAATTTCCAAGTGGCACTCTGGCCGGCTCCGCCATAACCACCTCTCCTCCTACCAGGCAGCTGGAACCCCAGCAGCGGGGTGTCACTGGCACTGACATCTGAAGAGAACCAGCGTGAAGAAACCTCGGCCTCTGCCTCTACTGTGGAGAGCCGGGGCACTTCGTGCGCTCCTGCCCATCCAAATTGGAAAAATGCCTTGCCTCCTCTCCACAACCAGCACCTGTCGGTGCGGCTCACCTCACCCTCTTTCTGTTTCTACAAATTCCTGGAGGAGCCGTTACTGTCCCAGCTATTGTAGACTCAGGCACATGCAGCTGCTTCCTGGATCTGACCTTTGCTGCACAACACGGAATACCCCTGCGACCCAAGACCCGCAGGATGGCGGGGCACCTGGCTGATGGCACAACCTTAAAATCTGGCCGCCCCCCTGACCACCACGGTGCTGGGAGGACATCAGGAGCTGCTCACGCTTGATGCCATTGCCTCTCCCATCTTCCCTGTTATCCTTGGACTGCCTTGGCTCCAGGCCTATAATCCCACCATTGACTGGTACTCTGGGAACGTCAAGTTTCAGTCACGGTACTGCCACAAGCACTGCCTCCCCCGGACTACCAGAACGGATCCTGCTCTACTAACCATGGACCTTGACCCGGAGCCTGAGATATGTCAGCTCGTCCCCAGCGTCTACCACGCTTTCCTGGACGTTTTTAGCAAAAAGGGGGCTGAGGCCCTTCCGCCTCATAGACCTTATAACTGTCCCATTGAGCTTCTCCCCGGTGCAGAGATTACCTTCAGAAGGATATACCCTTTTACTGAACTGGAACCTCGGCACTCTTAAATCTTATATTGATGAGAACCTCAAAAAGGGCTTCATCCGTCCTTCCACCTCCCCAGCTGGGGCAGGCATCTTTTTTGTGGAAAAAAAGGACGATTCCCTGTGCCCATGTATTGACTACCAGGAGCTCGATAAAGTCCCGCTTCCACTTGTTCCGGAGTTGTTTCAGCGCCTGGGGACTGCCACTGTTCACTAAATTGGACCTCCGGGGAGCTTACAACCTGGTACTGATCAGAGAAGGCAATGAATGGAAGACGGCCTTTCGTACCCATTTCAGTCACTTCGAGTACTTAGTGATGCCATGCGGTTTATGCAATGCCCCAGCTACCTTCCAGCATTTCATAAAAGACATCTTAAGGGACTTTCTTAACCTTTTTGTCATCGCCTATCTTGATGATATTTTGATCTTCTTACCTTCCCTGGAGCTCCATCACTCCAATGTCAAACAGGTACTGGGTCGTCTCCACCAACATGGCCTGTATGCTAAACCAGAGAAGTGTGAGTTCGAGCAGGCAAGCATACAGTTCCTTGGACTTATTATTTCAGTCGGAGGCATCAAGATGGACCCTCAAAAGGTTTCTGCCATTCTGGACTGGCCTGCTCCAGTCGACAGGAAGGGAATCCAGTGCTTCATAGGGTTCGCATACTTCTATAGGAAGTTTATCCGGGCATTCTCCTCCATTATCTCCCCTATCACCATTGCTAACTCCTGGGACCCTTGCAGGCCTGCCACCATTACCAACCCCTGCCACCTCTCCAGGCCTGCTGCAGCCACCATTACCAACTACAGTTGGCTCTCCTGGCCTGCCAACATTGCCATCTCCTACCACCTTTCCTGGCTTGCAACCATTACCAGCTTCTGCTGTCCTGCCTTCATTCAAAATTCTGTTAACTCTCCTAGCTTGCCACCCATACCATCTCCTACCTCCTCTGCTGGTCTTCTACCATTACTGGCTCCTGACATCTGTATTGGCTTGGCACCATTACTAGCACTTGTGGTATTTCCTTCCTTATCTCAGCGCTCACTTGAATCATGAATGGGGCTTCCCCACTCTGCTCTGTGTAAACTATTCTGTCAGTTAGTTTGATGAAGTGAGAATGTTGCCCAATGGCACTAAATTATTGAAGGTGTGAGGTCCTGTATTGCGTATTAGTCATCCCCTAACCTAACATTGCAAAATCTGGTGATTTAAATAACTCCTCATTTTATCACTATATAACAATATGCTGCTTATCGAATAACGTTTACTTGGTTTAACAGATGTGAATTTTAGCTGCGTTTATGTGCATCATTACAAAAGATGCATAGAAAAGACAGTGAGTGTTTATAAAACAGTTTTATTTTTTTTTTCATGAATGCTGATGCAATTGTCATACAGTGGGATAGTTTGTTTACATGCTGTGGGATGTGTGTAAATTGCTTCATGTTTTCTTCTGATTTTATGAATGATACATACACGAACAGCTACTGTATAATCACATTATTACAGTCTTGCTTGTGTTCACTATAATGTAAGAAACTGCATATTTGTCAGTATGTTTCAGGCTCTGCAGACATCACAGTTCTCATCATTGAAAAATTAAAAATGTAAAAGTGTGCATGTGTTCTCTATACTTCTAGTGCTCCTTTGTCAGTGAGTTTTGTGCATCATTTGATGTGAATTTGTGGGTGCTTCTGTACCAAGGCAAACATCTTCCTGTGCAAACTGGGCCTGGTGCACATACTTTCTTATGCTCAAATGTCAGAAACTAATAAGTGGGAGGAGAGAGTTCCTGGAGGAAGATTTTTAGCCTTTGCAAGATGCAGCTAGACAAGGTTGTCAGGAGCCAGTAGCAAGCAGGGGTATCCTGTATTACCAAACACATGAAGCAAAATATAAAGCAGAATAAACTTGTATTGGAAATGTACCAATGATCCAGCCTCCTGGGCACTGTACGGTACAAGTACACAGTTTTAGGAGCTCTAGCCTAAAACTCCTAGAAAAACGCCCGCACCCAGGGAGCCACGGGTGTTGCATTCAACTGGCAGTAGAAACACATGGCTGCACTCACCTATACTTAGGTAAATTCCGATGTTCTTGTGTTCAAGCGTGTACACTCATATACTTCTATGGCTGGCTATACCTCCAACTCTGGCTCACCAAGTATGGAAAATGCAATGGGGGTTAGTGTTAGAGCTCCCTTGCACCTGAAATTGTCCATTTAAATGTGTCCTAACTCTTCCAAAATTTCCAGAAAGGGCTTGTTTCTTGTCAGCAAGATAAACTGGGCCATCTAAATTTTGCACTCTTTTAACATCTAATGATGCATGCACAGCATACGTGCATTTAATGCTTGACAAATCGGAAGCACATATGTTTGCACATCTAGTTTGCGCTAAACCTTTGGCCTATGATTAAAGAAAAGAAATATATTTCCACGCTATGGACTGAAAATACTATTGATAGCTGTTGCCTCCACTAATGCCAGCCACCAACAGGTGGATGGCGAAATTAATAGAATTATGGGGGTCAGTGGAGTTGGCACTGCTAATGTGTGGTATATTTTGATGTGTCACAGTGTATACCAAAAACCATCAAACTTATAAAAATGTGAAAAAATCAACAAAGTGCTAAGTGCAAACACAAGGCACACAGGTAATAAACCAAGTATCACAGTGCTAAAGTGCATAAAATCAATCAAGGTGCTATAATATATAGCAAACATGCATTAGTGGTATGTCATATACATAGTATCATCAAAATTAAAAAACAAAAGTTCATATCCAAACCAGGTATCACAAAGTGCTAAGTGCATTAAATCAATCCAGGTGCTACATTGTAAAACATTCACTAGCAATGCTTCATATACATAATATTTACAAATAAAGAGTCCATAAATACATATAAAATATTAAAAGTAATTTCCCCAGAGTGAGTTAGGTGCTGCTAAACGTGCATGCAATCGGGCAGTGGCTTTGTGTCACACCCGTGGGCGATGGCTACATTTCGATACCGCTGCACAGCTTGCTTGAAAAATCGTCTGTGATGTAAGTGCAATCTTAAATAAATTTCACCACTTGTTATACGGATGTCCTTCCTTTATCTTTGGATTTAACATGTGACCTGTGATGAGAGAGGAGCAGTGTTTGGTGAGATTCCAGCGTGGCCCCCTCCCGGTTCGGGTATATCCAGGATTTTAAGGAAAATACAGAGTCTTACCCACCTGCTATTTTTGACCACCCGTGATAGGTGTGGCAATTTTAGGGGTAAGCGCACACCTTATTCGTTGGTGGTGGGTGCATCACACACATTATATTGCATGCTCAATTTGACAACTGTATGGAAAATCTAGATGTCATTTGTGTTGGTTGCTGACCTATATCAAGATCTAAGGACATTTACATTCATGTGAAACAAGAAATGGACGTTTTGTTTTTCACTATTGTATTATTCTAGAGTATTCAATCACTTGCCTCATGTCTTTTGATGTGGTTTACTTATGGGTTTTATTTATCTGGCTTAGTAGCGTGACACTTTTGAATTAATTACTTTTATTAAGATATTTTGCTCCTTAGTTTAAATTGAATTTGTCCTTTTGACCTATGCAAATCAAAGCAACAGGTTCACTTTAATGCCACTCTGCCTAGCTTCACATAGTTAACTTCCTTTCACTCCCCCTGTGCTCCATTCACCCATTGGCATTAAGAAAAGAAATGCTGAGTTGTAGACTAGCACTTCACTCTGATGTGTCAGCTTTGGAACAATAACCAAGCCCCTGAATAACCTAACATGAGAAGGGGAGTGAGTCCATTGCTCTTCCTTACCCAGTAGTAGCAGGTATTTTCCTGATGACTGAATTTAGAGGTGGGGGAGCAAAGATGAACATATGTTATTAGGAGGAGGGGCATTAAAGCAAAGCTGTTGCTTAGCCCTGCATAGTCAATGGTTTGCTTTAAAGTGTTACTAAACCCAGGACCTAGCATTCATTATATCTGGTCACCCACAATACACAGAACATGGAAATACAATTATTTTAGTAAATTTAAACTGCTAAATACCTTTTCTCATTAGCAGTCTTGTGACATCTATGAGTGCATCCTCCCAAAAAAATAAAAAACCCTCTAGCAATACACACCAAACTGAGCATGTGCAGAATGCTCTTGTTCTATCAGGAGATGAATTGAGGGCTGTGGAAGTAGGGGAGGATCAGAGAAGACAGGATCAAACAGCCTTTTTACACAATGGAGAGGATTAACACCTTAGGTTCCACAGTGAGTATAACAAGCATGCTTTACTGCATACACAGACTGATGTTACTGTGGTGGGTTTAGTAACACTTTAGGGTGACTATACATGAACTGATCTTGGATCAATCTGAGCATCACATGCAACAACTGGGCCATATAAGGTTTCCTAGAGACGCACTAATGGGTGCATTTGACTGGCAAAGCCTCATCACTAACACTGAAATTTTAAAACTTGCTGGAATAGATGTATGTGAACCAACAACTATATTTCCCTTTTCCAAAAACTGTAGGGATGGGAGAGCATGTGTTAGTAGAATCATATAAAATATTATGGGGGCGTGGTCTGGTCTTGGTCCGTGGTGGCCGCCTAACTCCGGAACTCCGACACCTCAAGGTCCAGCAACCACTCTCACAGAGATAAATCTAACAGTATGATAGGGAGATCATACCGCAGCACCTCCGCTACCAGGTCCCTCTCTCCCCAAGGCAAGGGGACCCAGCTTAGCAGCAGTATACCCGAGCTATTCCGCACACAAATGCAGAGGAGCGCCATGTCTGCCACACAGGCCCCTGCACGAGCCCCTACAGATCAAGGGACAGAGACAGGGATAATGCTGCTGCATACCCCAGAAGAATCTCAACACCCAGCCTACACAATCTCCATGAGATTGCAGCAGACATAAAGAATACACTCTTGGCAGCTATCTCTGACCTGTGAGACGATATTCACACCATCAGTGCCAGAGTAGGGGAGGTGGAGAGAACAGCAACCCGCCATGATGCCTTACTATGCCAGGTGCAACAAGTAATGGAGTCTCACGCCATTCATCTGAGGGAACTTCATCGCCACCTAGAAGGCCTCAACAATCGTGGCAGACGCCACAACTTAAGGGTGAGAGGTCTGCCTGAAACTATGGAACCCAATCAACTCACCCGAACCACAATTGCCCTCTTCAATGATCTACTAGAGCGACCCCCAGAAGCCCCTATAGAGATAGAGCACCTACACAGGGCTCTCAGACCCTGAGGCAGGGAATGGGATCGCCCAAGAGATGTAGTCTGTTGCCTGGTCAGCTTCCTCCAGAAGGAAGAAATTCTCAGGAAATTCCTGCTACAGAAGCCGCCTGATATCTCATGATTATAGAAAATATTTGGGGCGCTGACCTATTTAGAAATACTATTTTGTGTCCGCACAATCATAACATGAAAAAACATATACATAAAATATAATGATTGGAATGGAATCAACAAAACATAGCATATACCATATGTGAAATAAAGTGGTTGAATATCAAAAGATGTGTTACAAAAATTTTTTTTCAAAAATAAGATCGATAAATTAAAAGTGAAATAGTACTAAACCAAAATGTGAATTATACACTCCACTATTAACCACTTCAGCCCCGGAAGGATTTCCAGCTTTAGGACCGGAGCCCTTTTTGTGATTCGGCGCTGCGTCGCTTTAACTGACAATTGCACGGTCGTGCGACGTTGTACCCAAACAAAATTTGCGTCCTTTTTTCCCCACAAATAGAGCTTTCTTTTGGTGGTATTTGATCACCTCTGCGTCATTTCTGATCACCGCTATAAACAAAAGAAGAGCAACAATTTTGCAAAAAAACCCAAATGTCTTACTTTTTCCTAAAATACAAATCCAAAAAAAAATATAAAAAAACATTTTTTTTCACCTTTTTTGGCCGATTTATATTCATCCTCATATTTGCGATAAAAAAAATCTCAATCGGCGTTTATTGATTGGTTTGCGCAAAAGTGGTCGCGTTTACGGATGATGAGAATTCATTTTTGGGGTTTTTATTTTTTTTTTATTTTTTACTAGTAATGGCGGCGATCTGCGATTTTTTGTGGTACTGCGATATTTCAGCGGACATGTCGGACCATTTTGACACTTTTTTGGGACCATTGGCATTTATCAGTATAAAAATGCACTGATTACTGTGTAAATGCCATTGGCAGTGAAGGGGTTAACCTGCAAGGGGCGCTCTAAGGGTTAACTGTGTTCCCTGGGCGTGTTCTAACTGTATGGGGACTGCCCTAACAGGGGAAGGGAAGTGGTCACAGCCTTCACGTACAGCCCTTCCCCCTCACACAGAGCGGAGGTCCGTGTTTACATACACGGACCTCCGCTCCTTCGCTCTGGGGGGGCCATCGCGGGTAGCCAGCGGCAATCAAAGCCGCCGCACCCGCTCCCTGGCCCTCCCCGAACACAGTGAGCGCACGCGCGCGCCTCCGGCTCACTAAACTCGTTCCCGCAGCCGCCGTCGTATGACGGCGATTTGCGGGAACGAGCCACTTTGCCGCCGTCAGATGCCGAACGGCGGTCGGCAAGTGGTTAATAATAAATTTAAATGAATCATAAAGTCCGTTTTTTGAAATTTGTGTTTCAACAATGTGGAAAAAAAATGTGAATATATATATATATATATATATATATATATATATATATATATATATATATGTAGGAAGGCCAGTGGGCTGGCCTGAATTTATGGGAGGAGCCCGGAGGGTATTTAAGCACCCTCACTCTCCATGCTCTTCGTCAGTTCCAGTGCACGATAGCATGTTACTGGGCCGGCTCTCCCCAGCTCACTTCATGTTTGTGAGTCTGTGCGTTTGATTACCAGCTCGCTCGCTGTTGCAGGTAGGATTCAAATCCTTTCATTTCATACGCTATGTTACAATTCATTATGTTTCCTATCCTGCATCTCCTTTTGTACTTAGCTGCCTCCAAGTTGTTGTCATCCGTGGCCCGACATCATACAGCACAGGCATGGTAGATTTGAAAGTTTCCCTCTGCCTATTTTATGATTCATGCGCAGAGCCTCGAACCACTGTCGGCCGTTATCCAATATCACTCGATGCAGGCTTTGTTGCTCACAGCATTCACTGTCTATGGTGGTTGCCATCGCATCCATTGGGTGATTAGCATGTATTGTTTG
>BLSH010275841.1:207516-239423 GCA_018402905.1 Glandirana rugosa | reverse complement strand
AATAATGGCGGCGATCTGCGATTTTTAGCGGTACTGCGATATTTCAGCGGACATGTCGCACCATTTTGACACTTTTTTGGGACCATTGGCATTTATACAGCGATCAGTGCTATAAAAATGCACTGATTACTGTGTAAATGCCATTGGCAGTGAAGGGGTTAACCTGCAGGGGGCGCTCTAAGGGTTAACTATGTTCCCTGGGCGTGTTCTAACTGTATGGGGACTGCCCTAACTGGGGAAGGGAAGTGGTCACAGCCTTCATGTACAGGAAGGCTGTGATCACTCCCTTCCCCCTCTCACAGAGCGGAGGTCCGTGTTTACATACACGGACCTCCGCTCATTCGCTCCGGGGGGGCCATCGCGGGTGGCCGGCGGCAATCGAAGCCGCCGCACCCGCTCCCCGGCCCTCCCCGGACACTGTGAGCGCGCGGGCGCGCCTCCGGCGGCGCGCGCGCGCTCACTAGGCTCGATCACGCGGCCGCCGTCGTATGACGGCGATCCGCGTTACAGAGCCATCTTGCCGCCGTCAATTGCCGATTGACGGTCGGCAAGTGGTTAATAGCGGAGTGTATAATTCACATATTGGTTTAGTAATATTTCACTTTTCATTTATCGATTTTATTTTTGAAAATTTTTTTTTTGTAACACATCTTTTGATATTCAACCACTTCATTTCACATATGGTATATGCTATGTTTTGTTGATTCCATTCCAATCATTGCTATCTTATGTATATGTTTTTTTCATGTTATGATTGTGCGGACACAAAATAGTATTTCTAAATAGGTCAGCGCCCCAAATATTTTCTATAATCATCCGTTCTGTAGATTTCTACTGTTGGGAGCAGAGACCAGAGATATAGATCTATTATAGCTCTTTGGTTTTATGTGTGTGTGTGTGTGTGTGTAGGTATAGACATGTGCATGCACATACATATATACCTCTTATACATTGGGTATTTATACATATCATTGTAAAATTTATATATATATAATTTCCTCCTTACACATAGGTATTTCCAAATCTAAAATTTTTTTAGGTGGCGCAACCTTTACTACCGCTAATTCAATCCTGATATCTCATGGTGCAGAAATCAAAATATACCAGGATTTTTTGAATATTACCTTCCAATGCAGAAAAGAATTGAGACCTCTCCTAGACCTCTTACACTCTGAATCTATCAGCTACAGATAGAAGTTCTCATTCTGCCTTTCTGCAACCCACCAAGGATGCACAGCGAATCTGAGAGTCCCTGAAGACTTGGAACACTTTTGCAATATCCTGGAGATTCCAGTCATAGATCTCCCTGATTGGTAAAACAACGTTCGCTTGCAACCAACAAGACGTGCAACCTCCATGGAGGATATCTGTGAAGCAGGCCGCCAGGGCCCCGGATGGCGATGCTCTCTCTCACCGCACTCATCTCCCACCAGCGTCACAAGGTACTCCAAGGAACGATAGCCCGACAGCCTTGCTAGCACACCGAAAGGCTCGCCTGACTGACTAAAGAAAACACCCAGCATCTCTGAACTACATTACACGGATTAAGGTCGGTACATTATTCTTGCTAATTGCCCCTTCAACACCCCTCTTCCTCTCCTCCTCACCCTCATTCATCCAAGACTGCTTCTCCCAATATACTATTATAGCACCCTTCCAGGAGCATAAACATATGCCTTACTCTTTGGCAACTGCATATGTCCCACTCCCTTAGATACAAAGGTGGTTCCTCTTTCCGAATCTTAAAACCCCCTTTCACCATTGACCACTTAACCGCCTCGCCAATTAACAAACTTTTTCACGCATGCTCATAACTATACTTGGAATAACACCTATACGTAAGGTTGCCACCTCATCCCTTTAAACCCAAACACATATGTATTACACAAGTTCTTAGGCTAATTTAATGCAGATAAGGCACCAAGTGAGTTTAATTACCACCTTAATCAGCCACAGAACCTGTGTAATTAATATGTGTAATTAACCTCTTTCATCCTCTCCATCCCCACCTCGACCCCCCCTACCCTTCCCTTCTCCCCACCTACCCTAGGGCTTTCCATGTCTCTCCCCTTCCGATGAACCCCAACCCCTCTACAGGGAAGATTCCCACCACATCTCCTAGCCCATTTAGAATCTTCCCGCCCTGCCCACTCTCTGACTCACCAACCATGGTCAAGTAATACACTCAACCAAATCTCGATCACTCAAAATAGTATCCCTAAACACAAAAGGCCTTAACATACCTGAAAAAGATCTCAAATTGTAGCCAACATATATAGCATGAAGGCAGACATCATATTCATATAGGAGACCCACTTTAAATCAACAGCCATACCAAACTAGAATATCTTAACTTTCTTCATGTATTTCATTCCACCTCAAGTCAAGACACCGCAGACACTTTGGCAGATGAGCAGGGTCTCTATATTTTCTTAAAAGGCATGCTATGGGACAAACCCATCACCCTGGCTAACATATACAGCCCCAACACTGCCCAGGTCCCAGTCTTTACATTAATCTCCTACTTACTCGCATCTTTCCAATCGGGCATCCTCATCCTAGGGGGTGACTTCAATATCCCACAAGATTCCTTTATGGACACATCCACAGGTACCTCACACCTTCCATACTGATCCCTGCACCAAATTAAACTCGCCCTCCAGGAACTCTCCCTAAATGACACATGGAGAACTCTGCACCCCCACGACAGGGACTACACATACTTTTCAGCCCCCCCCACAACAAATACTCACGTCTAGACTATTTTTTCCTCAGCCAACATGACCTTCCTGCCCTAACTACAATGACAATAGAGCCAATACTGAGTTCAGATCACCACTAGAGTTGAGCGAACTTCTGGAAGTCCGGGTTCTGCTGGTTCGGCCAAACTTCGGGACAAAGTCCGGGTCCGGACAGAACCCGAACTTTGTTCCGGACCCCGAACCCCATTGAAATCAATGGGGACCCGAACTTTTAGGCACAAAAATGGCTGTAAAAAAGTCCTGGAAATTCCTAGAGGTCTGCAAAAGGAAGGAAATGGGGGTAAGGGTGGGACAAGTGCCCTACAAAGAAATGGGGACAGGGAAATAACTAAAAGCATTTTTAAAAAAATAATTTCATAAAAAAATCAAAAATGGAGGTGGATGTGGACCATCTTCAAACTGTGTCTGAAAAGTATTAATTAACGGTAGAAGCCATATAACTGTTCTAAAATCATCTTCAAACTGTGTCAAAAAAGTATAAATAAGCCGGGAGAACCCATATCACTGTTCTGCAAACATCTGGAAACTGTATGTAACACTTTAACTAAAACCGGGACAAACTGAACTACTGTTCTGCAAACATCTGGAAACTGTGTGTAACACTTTAACTAAAACCAGGAAAAAAGAACTACTGTTCTGCAAACATCTGGAAACTGTGTGTGACACTTTAACTAAAACCGGGACAAACTGTTCTGCAAACATCTGGAAACTGTGTGTAACACTTTAACTAAAACTGGGACAAACTGAACTTACTGAGCTTACTTGAAGCACACATTTCTGTTATCCCAAAAGAAGGGAAAGACCCCATCCAAATGGCAAATTACAGACCAATCTCCCTATTGAATATCAATATTAAAGTTTTCGCTAAAATCCTGGCTAATTGTCTACTCCCTCTCCTCTACTCCATCATTTCCCGGGACCAAGTAGGCTTCATCTCTGGAAGGAAGGCTAGGAATAACACGTTCAAAGCGATAAATCTACATCCCCTACTGACCTTCTCTCCACACTGGACTTCTGGGCAAATCGTGGCTCTGGGTCCCTCCTGTTCCTCGTCTTGCCTACTCAAGGTTGCCCCAAAAGTGGAACTTCCTGTTGCCACCACCTCTGTATCTCCTGTTCTTCTTGCATGTAGCAAATTTGGGGATGTGCCCAGCAACAGTTTGGTTGATACGCTCTCTAGGTCATTTGGCATTCTGGATGAGCAGTCCACCTGTGAACCTGAGCCTATCTGTCCGACTTCATGCGTCCTTGCCCATTCTACCACCTTGGAGTCAAAAACTCCTCCGGGCAAGATCTTCATCCCCACTGAGTTAAGAGCTAAGATTTTTTGTTGGGGACATGATTTCAAGAGGGCTTGTCGTGTCTGTATCCGGGCTGACTCCTCCATGCAATCGTCTGCTGGTCTTCACTTGCCCTTGCCAACTTCTAAGATACCGTTAGTCCTCAAGAGCTCCTCTTGTCCCCCTCCTACCTCTGTTCTGGTCTCTGAAGATTATCAGATGTACGAGGCTAGCCACATTCTGGATTCTCACCTCTGTAAAAGCATCCTTCAGTACCTCGTGCATTGGAGAGGGTTTGGTTCTGAGAAGAGGTTGTGGATTCCTGCATCTGAGGTATTTGCTCCCCATCTTGTGAAAAGGTTTCATTTGAGGTTTCCCTCCAGGCATGGACCCAAGCGGGGGATGGGGAAGCCTCATAAGAGGGGAGTACTGTCATGAAACCAGTAAACATTCTGCCATGAAACCACAGCAAACATTCATGTCTTATTTGTTTCCTACCTTTGCTGCATGTGTCCAGTTAAAGGCCGGGCCTCCCTCACCTGTGTGCTTTAGTAGGCCCTCCTCTGATGGTCTCCACCCCAGGCCTTAATTGGGAACAGATATATACACCTGGCAGTGCAAGCTTGCATTGCTGATCAACATTTGTCCGTGTTTGGCTTGTGTGTGTGTGTGATTGTCTCCTTCGGTTGCTCTGAGTCTTATCCGCGTTCTGATCCTTGGCTTGTCTGACTATCCCTTCCTGCCTGATACCTCAATCTTCGGCTTGTCTTCGGTTTCTCCTGTCTTCTGGTAGCCCTGACCCTTCGCTATCCCTCTGACTATTCTTGCTATTCCTGTGCTGCTGCTTCCCCTCTACCACCTGGGGCCAACACGAGTGTGAGCTAGGAGACCCTGGGGCCACGACCTGGATCCAGTTGCAGCCAAATCCATCCTCAACACTAAAGGCTCTGGTGAACACCCACCGGCTCTTAGATACCACGCCCTGGGAAAACCGATGCACTAGCTCCCTGTGTTCCAGTGTCCGTGCTCTAGGGGGCCCTCTCCCCATATCAGACAGTACTACTTAGCAGCAGTCAGCCATATGTCCACAACCTTGCAGTACACTTCGCAACCTTAGCATGCGCTTCGCACTTCAGTGGTGTGATTCAAACTCTTGCAGTGCGCATCTATCACCTGACCCCAGGTGCCATGACATTTCTGCACTAAGCTCTTGTGGGGAAACAAGAGACCGAGAATTAGCTGCCACCACCTTTTCCTTCCATAAAGGAGGGATCGGATTGCCAGAGCTCAGAAACCACTACCACGCCTGTCACCTCACCAGAATTCTAGACTGGAATATCCATGGCAGACAAAAAGACTGGGTGATCCTCAAAGCCTCCTTCACCTCTTCCCCCTTAACCTATTACTTTGGTATCTTCCAAAACACATGCTCGCACACATCCCTTAATTAGCCCAACCATCAAATTTTTCTACGACATCTGCAAGTCTACCTCTCTATCCTCCATACCGGACCCCCTTCCTCTTTACGCCTAAACCCCAATCTTCCCCCTGGATTACACAAAAATGTTCTAAATGACAGCAGGCTAAACAGTAATGTCCTGAAACACCACTTCTTCTCCCAGGGTAAGCTCTTACCACGTGCAAGCCTCCCATCAAAGGAGGAAGGTTCATACATCTCTTCTTGGACCCATACACTAATTCCCCGCTACATACACTCCCTAGCCAGAAAATGTAAGGTTTCCAGACCCCTCTCACACTTAGAATCCATGTACATGAATCAAATCCCCCAACGCCACCTAATCTTTACTACGCACACCCTCCTATCTGCAGACATCTCCCCAATACAGGTTTTGTGTGCACAGCATGGAAAAAAGACCTCTCCCTATCTCCCCATGACCAGAAGAGTGGGAAAAAGTTCACCTAACCATCCACAAGGGATCCATAAACGTTTTCACGCAAAAAAATGGTTACAAAGGTCAATCTCGGTGGTACCGCACACCCTCCCTCATCCACAAATTCCACCCAGACATTCCAGACAATTGCTGGGGATGCCAACAGGAAAGGGAAACTCTCCTGCACATTTGGTGGAGCTGCCCCATCATCCAAACCTTCTGAACTGAAGTGCATCACATCATCAGGAAGGTCACAACATACACACTGGACTTTTCTCCACCGCAATTTCTTCTACACAATACCACCCTACTGAACAGTAGCTACATTAAATGCTTACCTATGCACATGGTAAATGCTGCAAAACAATACATACCAGTCCACTGGGGCACCCCACATCCCCCTACCATCACAGAATGGCTAGACAGAATCACCAAGGTCACGGAAATGGGGCACCTCATTAGCATTGCACATGACTCACCCATCAAATTTTCATCCAAATGGGCCTGCTGGACTCATTTTCAGACAACAAAAAATATAAAGAATTAACTGCCACCAACCCAAATGCTTGACTCCACACTGTAACATTAGACTAAATCAGCCCATAACCAGACCCATGATAGACATCTCCCCTTTCACCCAGCCCCATAGACACAAAGTACTGACCCCCCCAACCACCAACCCTAAACAACCACCAGCCCCACCACCTTTCCCAATGGAGGGAGAGAGAGATAGACAACCACCCCCTTTGTAACCCCTACCCTTCCTACAATACTCTAATTGCCCCCCCCTTCCCTCTTCCCCATCTAAATAAGCCCCCCCTTTTTTTTTCTTTTTTTCTCTTCTTCCTACTACCCCCAAATCCCTGAATCTCCTACTAGAAACACAGAAATTCCTGCTCTGACTTTGACATGGAACCCCCCGAAGAAGAACTGATCCTTACGGACGCCCACCCAGCTCAACTAGTTAGATCCATCACCTCTACAATAATCAGCATACCATAACCCAAGACCAGTTTCTAAATCTTTTTTTCGTAACCGGAATACACAACCCTCAATAAGCTCTCAACCCAATGGACAGGGCGTTTTTACCCCCAAAACTCACCATTTATGCCTATTTTGATGTTAATGACCTCAGAGCAACTATGTTAAAGTACCATGTCCTATGCCATACTTTCTGTATTAAGTGTTTCTGTAATGCACTCAATTTTGCTTGTACACTCTTATCACCAATAAAAACGCTATGTAAAATATTGCAGCAGGTCTCAGCGAGCTTGAGAACAGGTAACTGTGTCATCACTTATTGTTATAATCTCAATATACTGAGCCAAAGTGCAAAGGAACTGGCTGTAGACCAGATGAGTTAGCACTGGTGTTTAACTGTACAAGGTTCTCAGCACACCGTGTAGCCCACTGTATATTTCTGACACCTAACTCATCAAGGCCAGCACATATAGCAACTGAAATACCACAAACTCTCTAAAACTGTTAGTTTTTTGCCCATATGCGTGTACTAAACCCAGGACCCTGCATTCACTATATCTGGTCTCCCACAGTACCCAGAGCATGGAAATGTAATGACTTTAGTAAATATAAATGGTTAAATACCTTTTCACATCAGCAGTATATAACAGTCTTGTGACTTCTATTAGTGCCTGGTTAAAGCTTGTAGGAGGAGTTTTCACATTGCACTGGCTGTCCTATAAGGATCCAGGAGCCCTGAAGCTCTGTCTGGACAGTGCTGATTGACCTTGTGCTGATCACATGCATTCTCCCAAAAAAAAAAAAAAAAAAAAAACAACTCTCTAGCAATACCCACCAAACTGAGCTTGTGCAGCCTGACTCTAGCAACTCTGTCTTATACAGACCTTTTTTGAAGTCAGTGGAAGAAGAAGAAAATCTGTGCATACAGGATCAAACAGTCTTTTTACACGATGCACCCCTTAGGTTCCACAGTGAGTATAACAAGCATGCTTTACTGCATATATTGACTGATTTTACTGTTGTGGATTGAGTATTACTTTAAGTTTCAGTTTTGACCACATCCTATCTGCTTCTAGCACCATCTGCCAGGCCAACTAATTCTTATAATACATGGTTTAATTGATGATGTTAGTCTTTAGTGTATTATTGTCTGATTCCCTAGCAAACAAGTAGGACGTATATTAATATACACCTCCTTTTATCACGTTTCTTCCTTTATTTTCTTTATACTTTGTTACAAAACACTTCCTACAAATCTAACGCAATGAAACATTTTCAAAGCAAATTGAATAACATTACCCATCCCCAGTTATCCCTTAACTTATCCTATTACTCTATAAAACCCTCCACTTTTATTGCTCATTCATGCAAATGACACTAAAACCGTCACAGTTCCCCTGGAGCACTTTGCTACATTTTGGAGAAAGAAAAGGATACTCAACCTGACAAGTTTAGCATTCATTTACTGTAATGAGCGAGAAGCGAGATGGACGGCGTGAAATTTTGCAGGGATGCTGTTGTAAATGAAATATTTATATGTAGGGGACATAGGTAGGTATATTTATTAACTTTCTGACAGCAAGAGATTGTCTAAATACTACATTTATATTCTGTTACTAGCAAAGGAGCTTTAATTTCAGCAAGAGCACAGGGTCATTTCAGTTCAGACAGTCCAGTTTAAGGGTGATTTTTATTAGCTCAGTTGCACTACTAAAATTACTAGTGGATAAGTGGGGCTCATTTATAACAGAGATATCATTATCCACTGTCCATTATACCTCAGAGTACTAGTGCATTCTGCAGCCTGTCCATTCATGGGCTGTGGTATGCAGCCTACAGTAGCCTACAAAGTTCTCTCAGACTAATGTAACAGAGAAAACTGATTGCAGAAGAGATGGTCATGTGACTTTGACAGGTCATGTGACCAGACTGATTGCCACTGCTTGTGTGTAGTTTAGATCATAGGTATCCCATTGTTCCATCTACTTAGTGACTAATCACTTTGCCTACAATTTTAGCAACCCAAAATCATTTCAGTAGCTCTAGCCTAATAAAATAGTAATACTGTACAGAAACAGAATGTTAACTTATTTTGCCAAATATCTAAGTTGTATATAGATAGTGCAGTCGGATTTGGCAGTGTTTTCCTAGTCTCTTTAGCTGTAGTACCCAAAGGGGTTGATTTACTAAAGACAAATAGACTGTGCACTTAGCAAAGTGCAGTTGCTACGGAGCTTAGTGAATGAAGTAAACATTGACTTTGCAAAGAATACCCAATCACATGCAAGGAAATTTTAAAAAACAGCATTTTTGCTTGCACATGATTGGATGATGGAAGTCATCAGAGTTTCTTCTCATTTATTAAGCTCTGGAGCAACTGCAATTCTGGTTTATGGCCTTTCAGGTCGTAGAGATTGCTAAATGGACAAAATGAAACCCAGGCTGAAAACTAGAGACACTGGGATTGACTTACTAAAGACAAATAAACCGTGCACTGTACATGTTTTTAAAATATGCACCTCATGTGAGGAGCTTTTTAAGGTGATATTAATAAAAATTGATATTTTATATTAGTATGTTTTTTATTTTTGGCTGCCTTGTAAAAGTCCCATTACAAGAGATGTTTTGACACTATACATAGACTGTGCACTTTGGAAAGTGCAGTTGCCCTCTGCAAGTGCAGTTGCTCCAGAGCTTAGTAAATGAGGTAAAGCTTCACTTTGCAAAGAGTAGCCAATCACATGCAAGGAAAAAAAAAAATTTTTGCTTGCACATGATTGGATGACGGAAGTTAGCAATGCTAAAACCATTCGTATCTGTAGATTGCGATATTTCTATCATTTGTTTCTATCACTCTCTCCGAATAACCTAACGGTTCCTTTTTTGCTTTATGAGTACTATGTTTTACAGAGTTCTCCCTGATGAGGTGCAGCAGCTCTCTGCACTGTGCAGATGAATCCTTGCTGTGCTAAGAAAAGATACCCCAACTATGGTTTTCCATTTCTCAGGACCCTGCCATCAAATTGCTGTGAGAGCTGAGGTACAAACTTTTTGCCTGTTGTGTTTTTATTGCCTCTTCTGCTTGTCTCTCCATTACAGAGATTTCTTTTCACTTCCTGTCCCAGGAACACTACAAGAAGTGAGAGGAAAGTGATGGAAAATCCCCACTGGAGCAAATGTATCTAATTGTTTTTGTGCAACTCCAACGTTTTTGATGCTTCCTTGCTTTATTCTAACAATAATGGTTTACTAAATTTCCATACCCCTGTATAAAACCTGGGGCTGGAATAAGAGTCTGCAGGAGCCTGTGCCTTACAGCTGTAATCCACTGAATATGGTTGCAATGCTTTGCAGGCTTCAATACAATAAATGCTTGAATGCACGTGTGGCATTACCCCTGAAGGAGCCGCTTGGTAATTCTGGGTTCTCTGTTCTGCACCTTGACTCCAAGAGCAACCTCAGCCCCTCAGACACACCCGGTTGAATAAAAATCACTGCAGGCAAGTATAAAGACACAAGTATAAATACCTTTAACCTGGCTGTGGGTTACTAACAGAAAATAGACACACACCCATTTAGTAGTAAATGCACTTATTCTATTAACACTGATTAGAATAAATGACCGTTTGAAGACATATAAACACACAACTGGTAAATTCGGGCACAGTCTGCTAATCAGCAATAAATGGTGCAAATAAACATTAATTGCAATACGAATAATAACACTACACTGAATTAGAGAGCACTGGTTAGGGTATGGAGTATTCGTCTCCTAAAAGGTACCCCTTTAACTAAGTAAAGGGCAAAGGTCTCTGGGTAGAAACTGTTAAGGGGCAATCTTTAGTCCTGAGTCTTCAGCCAGATAAATGTTGGGGCCCAATAACTGTTGGGATGATTGTACACAGACAACAGGGTCTTCAGGCAGTAATAGAGCTATAAGGTTGCTATTTAAGTAGTTCCTAAGGGCTCAGCATCCAGCAGAAGCAACAAGTGGTGGCCGCCAGGCCTTTAAGCAGACCCAGCAACATGACCCCCATTTTCCTTGCACAGTGACCCCCCAGGACTACATCCCTCAGTATTCCTTGCCAGCTTCCATCACCAGGGGGAGTGGAGAAGGAGACTCGTCGCCGTTGACAGGAGGAAGGAGGCGAGCTGGGAAATTACACAAAGCCTGCATCTATAACACTACCCCATCCCAGTAAAAAACATTCTGCAGCTAAACCAGTGTGGGAAGAAGGGAAACAAGTGAGGAGAGAGGGATAGAGCCAGTAGAGCACCTGGCTATATGCATTTTTTTTTCTTTTTGCAATATTGGTGCATTTATGTATTTTTTTACATACCTTTAGAGAAAACTTGCTAAATTGTACAAGCAAATGTGCCTTATTTAGTACATAGAAAGTCACCCTCTGTGGGGTACAATGAGAGTTCTGTTTTATTTTTTTTATTATTATTTTCAGCGGTTCAAAAAATTCCAAGCATAGTCATATACCATATACAATGCAATTTATCTTATTAGTTGCCGCCTTCTCCCCTCCGGTAGCAAGATAGAGGGAGGAGGGTGGGAACCACACAAAAGATAAAAGAGAAAGAGGAGAAGAGAAGAAGAAGAAAAAAAAGTGATAATAAAAAGAGGGGGACTATGACATATGTAAATATATTGCTGTTGAGAGGGTACAAAAAAATCCAAAGTCAATAAATATCAATCAATCCTATATTGGTTTACCATCTGAATCTGAAATTATTTTGTAATATAACTTAGTTTCCTTAAATTCAAACCATTTTGCCCATGTCTTAAGAAATTTCCTGGTCAGCCCTTTATTTCTACAAGTTATTTCTTCTATTAGATGGAGCTCATCAACCTTTCTTATCCACTGTGATATAGTAGGTATTGAACATTTTCCCCAATATAGTGGGATCAATGATTTACAAGCGTTTAACAAGCATGGAGTGATAGACACATTGTATTGCTCTATTGTTTTATTCGTACAGTGAAGTAAAAACATCAATGGTTCAGATTTAATTACTCGACCCAATATCAAAGAGATCACCTTAGTCACTTCTTTCCAGAAAGGGAAGATCTTAGGACAGGACCACCAGATATGCCCATATGTAGCTCGTTCTCCGCATTCCCTCCAGCACAGGGGCGAGGTCGAATTGGACATTACGTGTAGTTTTGCTGGTGTATAATGCCATCGAGATAAGAGTTTAAAATGTACCTCTGTCATTTTACTCAAGGTGGCGGACATATTAGAAAATTGCATAATCTTAGCGTTTTGTTTATCTGTGAATGTGATTTGTAAAACTTTTTCCCATCGACCTATATAATCTGGGTATTCAGGGTATTGCAACTTCATCAAAGCTTCGATAACAAGAGAGATGCAATGTTGTGGTTGATCTTTATATTGCATAATTGTTTTAATGGGGTTCAGCTCTTTTAGCAAACTAATGGGTTGCGGGAGGTGCCGAATAAAATGAGACAGCTGTGCGTATCTCCAATGGTCCATAAGTGTTGGCTGGTCTACACCACATAAAGACTCAATTGTTCTAATTTTGGAGTCTTTTAATAATTGGTATAAAATTGGTGTTATCTCTGAAAACCATGCTTCAAAGCCCCTATCAAGTACTCCCGGCATGAAATATTCATGTTTCAGCAAGGGCATCAATGAGGAATTATATTTCCAGCCATACCGAGTGTGTAGGGAATCCCATATTGCCAGGGTTGATTTGGTCAGGGGAGATGTTGTGGTCCCAAGCCCTCTCAAAGATCGTGGTACCAAGGTATTCTTGATAAATCAGTATCTGCCAGTGCCATTTCAAGTTCTACCCAGAGTCTGGTCTTTCTAGTATATTTCCATTCGGCAATGCGAGCTAGTGCAATTTCTTGGTAATATAATTTAAAATTTGGAAAAACCAGTCCCCCTAGCTTTTTAGAGGGGTATAAGATGTTTTGCGATATTCTAATACCCTGTCCTTTCCAGATATAGTGTACTATAGATGACTGTAACATCGAAAAAAATCCTATTAGGACACCGAAGGGTATCATTTGAAAAACATATAGGACTCGGGGTAGAACATTCATTTTAACAACATTGATCTTACCTAGCCAAGAGTGGCAAAGGGAAGTCCATTTATGTAAATTTATTTATTTATTTTTTTAAGTAAGTTAAGATAGTTATATTGAAATAAATTTGTAAGATTAGGTGTAAGAAGGATACCTAAATACTTTATGGTGGCTGGTTGCCAGGTAAAAGGAAATTATGTTTTTAAAACAATGAGAGTTAATATTTTTTGAGTGATTTGCAGTGAAATCAGATTAAGAATGCGGCTGTCTGTGGAAAGCAGAGCACCAGTCTGGATACCTGGTCTATTCAAAACAGGTAACTTCCGGTTTCTGGTCAAGAATTTTTTGGAATGGACAGGGGTTTCTTTCTGGATCAAGTTGCAGTGTCAGGAGCACAAAAACGTCTCAGGTAGGATTCAGAACCTACTTATGTCACAAATCCTTGTGGAACTTTTTTTTTCTTGCAGCACATTCATGCAAAAAAAAAAAAAACACAGCAATGTAAATGAAAACACATTGCGCACACAGTGCACTTTATATACAGAATTTTTGTTTCCCTCGTTCTCCTCAAAACTGAAAATAATGTTTTGCAAACACCTTCACTTAGTGCTGTGAGCCTTAATGAATGGGTCAATAGTCTTCTATACAAATCAAGTTATAAGTCATCTCTCTGAGCACCGCAGGCACTGTGTGCAGATGTGTTCCCCCCACAGCTGTCTGTCCTGCTTATATGTTTAGTTGACAAGAAGGTAGAATAAATGCAAAGCCATGGAAAGGGAAAAGTGACCACAAACTCCCTTCAAGGCTGCCACCTGTCCTCATCAAGCCATATGTAGTACTGTAGTCTTATCAGGGACACACTTGCAGTTACCAGTTTGATGTATAGGTCTATTCACCTTCTGCTTTGAAGTGCATCTCATATTTATTTGAAATCTGCCTGTACGGTGCTCAGTTCATGGTTTAACGGCATTGCCTTATAACTTAAAGGGAAAATATGATGCATTTTAAAGGAGCAGATATCTTCTTTAGTATGATTGAATATTTTTCTCTTTGTTATGTATAGTAAATGTGTACATTGCCAAGACAAGGTAATTAGCAGGGTTTCCCTTCTCATATCTATTCCACTTACTTGTTTGTGTTAGTTGAAGAAGACTTCAGCTTTCTCAAAAGTTTGCATACCCTGGCAGACATTGTGAAATTTTGGCATTGACATTCAAGATATGACTGATCATGCCAAAAACTTGTATATGTTTCTTTTAAGGATGGTGATCATTATCACATAGTTGTTTAGCTCCTTTTTAAATCACAATGATAACAGGAATCACTCAGATGGCCCTGATCAAAAGTTTACATACCCTGAAATGTTTGGTCTTGGTACAGACACACAAGGTTTCACACACAGGATAGAATGACTATTGTGTGGCTTTTTAAATTGCAAATAGTGTCTGTGTAAGAGTCAGTTTGAGTTTGTCAGCTTTCACATGGATGTACTGAGCCATGGGGAGGAGAAAATAGCTGTCAAAAGACCTGCTTAACAAGGTAATGGAGCTTTATATAGATGGAAAAGATATAAAAAGATATCCTAAGCTTTGAAAGTGGCAGTCAGTATTGTTCAATCGCTTATTAATAAGTGGAAATTCGGGGATCTCTTGATACCAACCCAAGGTCAGGTAGACCAAGAAAGATTGCGGCCACAACTGCCAGAAGAGTTGTTTAGGATACAAAGAAAAACCCACAGATAACTTCAGGAGAAATACAGGCTGCTCTGGAAAAAGACAGTGTGCTTGTTTTTAAAGTGATTGTTAACTCACATTTCATAGTTTATACAATCCTCCTTGTCTCCTAAGAATATGTCCCCCTGTGCATGTGTTTTATTCAAATAAGCTGTCCTTTACCCCCGCCGGCTCTCTCCTCTCCCCGTCTGACAGATGCAATGGGCGGGGCTGAGATTCCCCCCGCCGACGTCAGTCTGGAGGGGAGGAGGAAAGAAGGAGAAAGCCGGTGGGTCATGTGAGCGGCGATTGACGCTCTGAGATAAAGTAAAGAATGGTTTATTTTAATAAAACACACACACACACAGGGGGAAATATCCTTAGGAGACAAGGATGATTGTATAAACTATTAAATGTTATTTCAGCAGCAGGAGGGGGGGTGGTCCCTGACACAGAGCTGAACGGCAGGGAGGGAGGCAGGGAGAGGAGGACAAGACAAACAGGTGAGCTGCGGATGACAGAGGCACGTAAGCTGACCACGGTGTCAGGGCTCAGCAGCCATGATACACCATGGTCAGCTTACAGAGGGGAAGGCAGAAACTGGCAGGATCAGCCAGGTGCTTCAGATATTACAGGGGGTCAAATGACACAGCACAAGCACTGTGCTGTATAACAGGATCCAATTTATTTTTTTGGTTAACAAACACTTTCAGGAGCACTATAATACTTGAACAAAAAGGAGCTGCATGATCAAGTTGCCAGAAAAAAACCTTTGCTGTGCCAATGCCATAAAAAAGGCCGGTTACAATACTCCCAACAACACCTTGACATGCCTTACCAGGCTTTTTGTGGCATTGGCACATTCTTTCTGGCAACACGATCATGCAGCTCATTTTTGTTTGTTGTATTGTGCTCCTTGAAACAACCGCGCTGTCTTTTTCTAGGAAGTTGTAGAAAGAGAAAGATTTTTCAAGCAAGCTCATATTGGATTGTCAAATATACCATAACTATGGTTTGTATTGTTGTTACAATACTGATTTTATAAAAAAATAAAGTGTGTGCTATGACTAAAGACTTCCTTTAGCCACTTCAGCTCTGGAAGGTTTTACCCCCCTTCATGATTAGGTCATTTTTTGCTATTTGCCACTGTGCTAGGTTGTCATGCAATGATGTACCCAAATGAAATATTTTTTTTTCACACAAATAGAGATTTCTTTTGGTGGTATTTGATCGCCACTGTGTTTTTTATGTTTTGCGATATAAACAAAAACAGACTTACTTTACTTTCTGCTATAAAACCTATCCAATAAAAAAATTTAAAACATACAAAATTCTTCATAAATTTTGTCCAAAATGTATTCTGCTACATGTTTTTGATGACAGTGAGTTTATTACAGTGATCAATGGTAATACTATACACTGTTACTGTACTGATGACACTGGATGGATAGGGGTTAACATTAAGGGGTTAAATATGTGCCTAACAATGTGTAAAGTGTGTTGCTTTTACTCATTGATCTCTAGGTTCTCATCCCTGCTTTGCAGGGTTGAGAAACACAGATATTGTTCCCTGTGTACAGAGCTCTGTTTCGAATGTCAACACAGAGCTCTGGGCTGTGAATGAACACAGCCAATCAGCAGGTCCCAGCTGTGAATCATTGGCCCAGGACTTGCTGACAGGCTCCCACTGTGTACCAGCACAACGGGTGCCAGCAGAGGAAGCAAGCATGCGAGCGCCCTACACCTGAGTGTAGGCGGTCGCTAAGTGGTTAAAATGTATGTAAACTTCACCAATGAACCAATGAACATCTCAAAGGCTAACCTTTGAATTTTGTTCAAACGTAAAGAAAAAAAGATTGTTCACCGGAGCATGCAATAGTATCATCAGTCACTTGGCAAATTTCATTGGAAAGCTCTTAAAACTTTAATTATATTGCCATGTCATTCATTTGACTGTTCAAATTATAACATTCAGTGTTGGGATGCACAGAAGTAATGTAATGTTTATGCTTGTAACCCTATAACATTCCATATATATCATACTGTATATGAAACAATGTTTATGACAAACAACAAAAGTTCTTATTTTGCCAACTTACCTAGCAGATGGGCTTTAAAATAAGTATGTTTTTTCCCCAAATGGAAACCATATTCGCAGTTATAATTTTGTTTGCTCAGACAGGAAAAAAAATCCATTCTTCACCTTTCATTTTTCTCTTCTCTACAACTCTTGAAACTGGTTGTCGAATTATCCCCATTAACCCTCAAACAAAATTTGAGGGTTAAAGGTACATGGCTAGCTTCAGTTGCTTCCTCTTGGTCTGTTAAATATAATATTAAAAATAAATTGTTCTATCCTAGGATGACAATACTGCTTCTCCATAGACGCATAAGGGTGAGTGAACATTGTCACCTTAAATCAAGAATTTTGGTACTGGGAGAACAACCCAGTGAAAAAGGGAAAAAAGCTGAAAATGAAGAAAACTCACTAATCCACCACAACTAAAGTAAAAATGTATATTATATTTTTGTTCTTGGGATTCAATTAATTTTAAAGTTGCAAAGTAGGTCCACTGCTAATATCTAGTATGGTGACTGATCAGATTTGTATTGGAATTTGTATTGACATTAATGGGCACTTTTAAAGGAGAGATATGAGTGTATCAAACACGGAATTGTGACAGATCACCGGAATCTCAAATGCATGTGCATTATTGATTAAATAGTCCTGTGTGATAAATTGCGAATGTCAAACAGGATTTGAGAGATCCGTTGTGTTTGACAGCTCAATTCACTCATTTCTAAATAAGAGACATAAACAAACCCTGTTTATTGTAGGTACAGTCAAAATTTTATAGTGAAGTAATACCTTCTATTTCTCCTAATTTTAGCTTAAAGGAGTCAATCCAGAAGTGGTCAAGGCTTAAATGGTTATAGTCAATTTAGGAGCTGATTGCACACAGCTCTTAACTACTTCAGCCCCGGAAGGATTTCCCATGCTAGGACCAGAGCACTTTTTGCGATTCGGCACTGCATCAATTTAACTGACAATTACGCGGTCGTGCGACGTTGTACCCAAACAACATTTGCTTCCTTTTTTTCCCACAAATAGAGCTTTCTTTTGGTGGCATTTCTGATCACCGTTATAAACAAAAAAAAACAGCGACAATTTTGCAAAAAAAATATATATTTCTTACTTTTTGCTAAAATACATATCCAAAAAAAAAAAATACAAAAAAAACGAATTTATTCATCGGTTTTGGTTGATTTATATTCCTCATGTTTTTGGTAAAAAAAAATCGCAATCAGCGTTTATTGATTGGTTTGCGCAAAAGTTGTCGCGTTTACAAACCATGAGAATTAATTTCTGGCGTTTTTACAATTTTTTTTTTACTAGTAATGGCGGCGATCTGCATTTTTTTATCGGGACTGTGATATTGGGGCGGACATGTCGGACATTTTTGACACTTTTTTAGGACCAGTGACATTTATACAGCGATCATAAATGTAAATATCCACTGATTACAGTGTAAATAACATTGGCAGGGAAGGAGTTAACCTGCAGGAGGCAGTGAGGGGGTTAACTGTGTTCCCTGTGTGTTCTAACTGTATGGGGGCTGGGCTGGCAGAGGCACCAGAGATCTAACTGATCCCGAGTACAGGGATCAATAGATCTCTGACATGCCGCCTGTCAGAACGGGAAACCACCGTGTTTAAATCGGCGGTTACCCGTTTTGGCTCTGTCACAGGGCATCGCAGGTTGCCGGCGGACATCGAGTCCGCCCGACCCGCGGCCCTGCTCAGGGAGCGTGCAGCGGGCACTAGAGCGCGCTGTCGGCAGCGTGCGTTCACCCCCTAGCTGTTGTGACCACGAGTGACGACTATAAGTAGCAATTTGCGGGACAGAGTCGCACTGTCACCGCTTATAGTTGCTACGTGGTCGGCAAGTGGTTAAAAGGACCTGAACTGTAAAAGTCATGCTCATAAAAAAGAGCAAAGCGCACCAGTATAGCTTGTGATCTTTCTGGAGCTGAACATTTCCCCATTACTGACTCATGTCGGTGGGCATTCTTGCTGAGCCCCTCCCACTGGAGTCCCACTGCTTGGGGGTAAGACCCGAGAAAACCATGTAACTACACAGAAGCACTGCTTGGAAAAGGTATTTAGAGATTATACTGCAGAAAAAAAAACACACTGCTATTACTATTACCCCAAAAGAGAACCGATCATAGGAGTTTATTGTGGATACTTTACAACCACTTTAATACCCCTGCAAGATACAGTATTTGAATATACAGTGTATTTTGGTAGAGCCAGGAAATTCTACAAGGATGTTTGGATTCTGCTAGATACTTGAGGCATGCTTTAGTGGTTTGTCCACTGGAGCGTCTTGCGGTGATGGTTTTTGCAAACTCTCTGTGACACTGCCAGGTGACTTGAGACAGCAGTCTCCATGTCTGTAGATGACCTGAGGAACATCTGAAGAAAACAACCTCTGTGTTGATTACTTAAAGAGGTTGTATGCGCACATTACAAAAAAAAAAAAAATGTAAGGCAAAGGCATAATGAGCTAGTATGCATCACATACTAGCTCATTATGAAACATTTACCTAAAAATGAAGTGCCCGCTCCGTCTCCCGAGAGAGAGCTGACATTTTTCCTGTGGTGTTTCTTCCGGGTTCCTGGCTCTGGAGCCGCAAGACGTCACTCCCGCGCATGCGGGCAGGAGCCCTTCTTTCTGGCAAGGTCCAGCGTGATATGTGACATCAGCGGCTGCATGCAAGATGAATATATTCTGAACTGTACAGGTTTAGGAGATATTAAATTTACTTACAGGTAAGCCTTATTATAGGCTTACCTGTAGGTAAAAATCCCCAGACAGAGAATACAATCACTTTAACGTAAAGTGGTACTAAACCCACAACAGCAAAATCTGTCTGTATGAACAGAATAGCATGCTTGTTAGACACACTGTGTAACTTAAGGGGTTAATCCTCTGTATTGTGCAAAAACGCTGTTTAGTCTTGTATGGCCAGATACTTCCTTCTTGCCCTGTCTACTATATTAGACTATACTATACTGCATGCAGGCAGTGTGGAAAGGTTGCACATGCTCTGTTTGATCTTCCTGTTTCACATAGACACAGAATGCAGTGCATTTCTAGAGGCAGTGATTGTTTATTTGTGAACTGAGCCTGTCATTGGCAAAGCACCAATCAGCTCTGGCCGGATTGTGGGTGAAGGGTCACTGATGCAAAGGAAGTTACATCATCAAAGAGTGACATCTCCTCCTATATGAACACTGGGGAAGCCCTGGCTCTTTGCAGTTTATCCCCTGACTGCAATATAAAGATGAAAAAAGGTACATAGCAGCAGTGTTTTGATATAAAAAGAAGCTTTAGAAGCTGTATGCACTGTGGGGGGGGGGGGGGGGGTGTTGGTGTATGAATTTGTTTTATATTGCTGGGTTTAGTTACACTTTGTAACAGGTGCAGCAGAACCCCCTGCGTCTGTGCGCATTTACTAGGGTCCTGTGGCCTTTGAAATATCTCTGGCCCCATAGTAATGAAGTGTTTGGAAAGGATAGTGAGTGAAAAGCCAATGGAATTTCTCTTTAATATGCATTTAGATGCGTTCAGAGTATCTAATTTACCCCTGGACAGATTTCTATTTTTTGTAAACACTGAATGCACCTGAAGTAAACGCACAGTGATCATCATACAATTTAAAATCATTACGTGCATTACATGTGCTTAGAAATGTCCTATAAATGCATAAAAAACATACAATTGCATGCCCATCTGAAAGAGGCTTGTCGTGGTAGCGTCATTAGTTTTCTTTTTTCAGGCTTGTTTACCTTTATTTTCACTTGGTGTCCTATTAGTAAAGACTTCTCGTCCTAGGCTAACAATGCTCACTCTTGGTACTATGTCTATGGTGGAGCAGCACTGTCACCCTAGCTACTTGCCAACCGTCAACCGCAGGTTGACGGCGACAAGATGGCTCTGCTAGGCAAACCGCCGTCATAAGACGGTGGCTGCCAGATCGAGCACTGTGAGCACTCACTGTATTCCGGGGGGTTCAGGGAGCGGGTGCGGCGGACTCGATCTCCGTCGGCTACCCAGGATGCCCCCCCCCGTGAGTGAAAGAACGGAGGTCCGTGTATGTAAACACGGATCTCCGTTCTGTGAGGGGGGAAGGACTGTGATCACAGCCTTCCTCTATATGGAAGCTGTGATCACTCCCCTTCCCCTGCCAGGGCAGCCCACACACAGTTAGAACACGCCCAGGGAACACAGTTAACCCTTAGAGCGCCCCCTGCAGGTTAATTCCTTCACTGCCAATGGCATTTACACAGTAATCAGTGCATTTTTATAGCACTGATCGCTGTATAAATGCCAATGGTCCCAAAAAAGTGTCAAAATGGTCCGACATGTCTGCTGCAATATCGCAGTACCGCTAAAAATCGCAGATCGCCGCCATTACTAGTAAAAAATAAATAAATAAATAAAAACCCCAGAAATTAATTCTCATCATCCGTAAACGCGGCAACTTTTGCGCAAACCAATCAATAAACACCGATTGCAATATTTTTGATCACAAATATGAGGAAGAATATAAATCGGCCAAAACCGTTGAAAAAAAATGTTTTTTTTTTTTTTTTGGATTTGTATTTTTAGCAAAAAGTAAGAAATTTGGGTTTTTTTGCAAAATTGTCGCTCTTCTTTTGTTTATAGCGGTGATCAGAAATGACACAGCGGTGATCAAATACCACCAAAAGAAAGCTCTATTTGTGGGAAAAAAAGGACGCAAATTTCGTTTGGGTACAAGGTTGCACGACCGCGCAATTGTCAGTTAAACCGACGCAGTGCCGAATCGCAAAAAGTGCTCTGGTCCTAAAGTGTGAAATCCTTGGGGGGCTGAAGTGGCTAGACTGCGTACTCTGGATTTGGACTACAAGACACCTCTCCCTCTCTCTATTAACATATCATAGTGCAAGGCATTCAGTAGTTTATAGGAGTGAATTAGACAGGGCTGACATCACTATTTAAAATTTCAGTGCAGATCACAGGTACAAGCTCACTGGCTTCCCAGCAGCTCACTGGGTATTTGTCTGCACATATCATATATATATATATATATATATATATATATATATATTTGTATTTTTTTTTTAAGGGTATATTCTGAAGAACAAAGGGTTAAAATAAAGGGAGGTCATTGTTTACATGTTATGTAATTATGTTTTAATTTAGACAAAAAAGCAATTGTGCCTACACACATCCCATGATAAGAAAAATGTATCTATATTGGACATGATGGGGATTTAGAGGACAAAAAATGCAAAAATAAAAAAATATATAAAATATATTTTCCAAAACAGATCAGTTGATTGCCCTGCAATATAATCATATATAGCTGACACTAACAGAATCTGACTTATTTTTCCCAGCCACATCAAAATAACAATTTAAAATTTCCAACAAAATAAATTCATATAATTTCCATAAAATAGAGAAACACAGCATAATTACATATTTAGCTCAAATTGTTATTTAAAAAGCTTGTCATTAAAATTAATTTAAAGTAAAAATTAGGTGAAACAAAATTTCTGAAAATATACAAAATCATTGTTTGTAATATGTACAGTTTCATATTGGAAATCAGAAAATGTATAATATGTTTACAGTTAATCAATGTTTCTATTAAAATCATTTTAATGCATTGGTATATTTTTTATTATTGAGAGCAATTATGCCATTCTCCTTATGGATTCACCACAGTTCTACAGCTTGCTACGGTCTATAATACATTCCCCACGGATCTTATGGTCTATAAAAGTTTTTATGAGGACCAAAAATATTCTGAATCCATTAAACTGTATGAAGAGAGCTCCAGGGGTATAATTCCCCAAGAATGTGCCTGCCGCTTCCCCAGACATCATACTGTGTTTTCAAATATGCCAGGCAATTAATATCAATGTGTTGGTAATAAGCTTACAATTGTTCCGTGCAATCATTGCATATCATGTAGTCTGAAATTATAGCTCACACACATATGCAAACGGCATATATTCCCTATGGCAACTACAAACTGAGACAATAACTTGATTTTGCTTTGTCATATACATTATGCTACTGATTTACTAAAGTGATCCTATTTTAGCCTAGGATGAATATGTGGAAAAAAAGAAAAGAAAAATTGTTGCCTGAGATTAATTTAGTAATGACCCAAGGGGTGAAAAGTATGGGAGCACATAAAGTTCCAAATAGTTCATATAAGGTGAAATAGTCTGTTTTGGATGCACAATAATCTTGATACACTTGTGGCAGCACCTCAGAACAGACTGAAGAATTTTCTGTCATTCTTTGTAATGGTGTTCCTTTCAAGGAAATATAGGTGCACATCAAAGGGGTTCGTTCCCAAAGAACCAGTTTTACTTGTCAGCACCGGGTGTCCACTGGAAAAGAAAATAGGGAGAGACCATATAGTGTATGATGATTAAAGGAAGAAGAAAAAGAACTTGGAAGGAAGGAAGAAGAAAAAGAACATTGGTTGAGGATGTAGTCATCCTGTGGGGTAGAAACAAAAAAAACTTCCATAGGCGCAGGAGAAATACCTCTCTCTCTATACAGGATATAAGAGGTCACTTAAGATGCCATAGGGGTCCCAATCGTTGATCCTCTATAGAGTTTTCAGGTGGGTGTTGAACATGTTTGGAGTCATCTGGTTTATTGAACATCAAATTGCTTTATTTCACCAGAAAATGCATTTTCTAGCTTTAAATTGCCACTTCTTCAGCTCAGGGTGATATGCTGATGATTAGCATTCCCCAATTGTTGCTGAACCATCCGAGTGGATATGAGTATATCACCCTGAACTGAAGAAGTGGCAAGTTAAAGTGGTTCTAAAGCCTAAACATTTTTTTTACCATAATGCATTCTTTGCATTAAGGTAAAAAATATTTAGGCATTAGTACCCCACCTTGCCTCCCACCTTTTACTTACCTGAGCCCTTCATTCGATCCAGCGCTGGGCACATCTGCAGCTCTTCTCTCCCCTCCCTTCCAGGTCTCACTGGCTTTGCTGGGGCACCTGGAGCCATTGGCTCCCAGTGATATCAATCTAAGCCAGTGACGAGGGAGCGGTGGGTGGGGCCAAGAGGCTCGAGAGTGAGCGTACACAAGTGCCCTCATGGGAGAAGAGGAGGTTCGAGACCACTATGTGCAATTCCATTGCACAGAGCAGCTAAGTATAGAGATTATTTTTTTTAAATTACCTTTACAACCACTTTTAACTCACAAAAAGTGTTTTCTCTATCTGTGCTAGTGATTACTGGAATATCTAAAATTTCTGTCACCAGAAAAAGAGGTGAGAGCTGATCCACACCTCTCAAAACAATATTTTGAAATTCTCTCACACTCTTGGCTCTCCTTCATATCATGCACTCTAGCGAGGCGATACCTGAACCCTGTTTAACCGCTTGCCGACGGCTGATCAGCGTTTGACAGCGACAGTGTGGCTCGATTGTGCGGATCGCCGTCATATGACGGCGGCCGCGAGATCGAGCCCAGTGAGCACGCGCGTGCTGCCGGAGGCGCGCCCGCACGCTCACTGTGTCCGGGGAGGGCCAGGGAGCAGGTGCGGCGGATTTGATCTCCGCCGGCCACCCGCGATCCCCCCCCCAGAGTGAAAGAACGGAGGTCCATGTAAGTAAACACGGACCTCCGTTCTGTGAGGGGGGAAGGGCTGTGATCACAGCCTTCCTCTACATGGAGGCTGTGATCCCTTCCCCAGCTAGGGCAGCCCACACACAGTTAGAACACGCCCAGGGAACACAGTTAACCCTTAGAGCGCCCCCTGCAGGTTAACCCCTTCACTGCCAATGGCATTTACACAGTAATCAGTGCATTTTTATAGCACTGATCGCTGTATAAATGCCAATGGTCCCAAAAAAGTGTCAAAATGTTCCGACATGTCCGCTGAAATATCGCAGTACCACTAAAAATCGCAGATCGCCGCCATTACTAGTAAAAAATAAAAAAAAAATAAAAACCCCAGAAATGAATTCTCATCATCCGTAAACGCGGCCACTTTTGCGCAAACCAATCAATAAATGCCGATTGCGATTTTTTTTATCACAAATATGAGGAAGAATATAAATCAGCCAAAACCGATGGAAAAAAATGTTTTTTTATATTTTTTTTTTGGATTTGTATTTTAGCAAAAAGTAAGAAATTTGGGTTTTTTTGCAAAATTGACGCTCTTCTTTTGTTTATAGCGGCGATCAGAAATGACACAGCGGTGATCAAATACCACCAAAAGAAAGCTCTTATTGTGGGAAAAAAAGGACGCAAATTTTGTTTGGGTGCAACGTCGCACGACTGCGCAATTTTCAGTTAAAACGGCGCAGTGCCGAATCGCAAAAAGGGCTCCGGTCCTAAAGCTGGAAATCCTTCCGGTCCTTAAGTGGTTAAATAAAAAAATCTCTGCGCTGGTCTATAGAGAGTGGAACAGCCGCTACTCAAGACCAGGAATGGGACAAAATATTATATATATATATATATATATATATATATATATATATATATAGTGCACTATTTCTATGTAAACAATGTGACTAAAATAAATGATACTACAACAAAAGCTATTAAAAAAAAAGGGAGGTTCTGTGCAAATATACAATGTAACAAATAAAGGGACTAGTGCACAAACAACTAATGATCAAACTAGGTGGAGAGGTTCAAGCAAAACCCCCACACAATGAGTAGATGATGATTTCAAACAAACGCTATTCAGAAAAAAACAGTCAGGTTCTGTGCAAACATACGATGTGGGAAATAAAGTGATTAGTACACAAAAAGTTAATTATCGAATGAATAAAGGATTCAAAAACCTCTGCACAATATTCCAAAAATAAAAATATAACCGTGAAGCAATCATAGAAGTTGTTATTCATGGATATAATCACTCTAACCACACAGGAGAAAAAATCTTCCACACAGCTTCCTGTATTGATCTCCTCAGTGAATAGAAACCACCAGGTATTGCATAGTGTCTATAAATGATAACTTCAAAAATTTCAACAAAATGTCCTGTGTTATGATGTTCCATCTGGTAAAGATGGCCTCTTACCGGATAAGTTGGGCCCACATTACAGGGGTCAAATTCGCCTTATCAATGCAAATGCTTGGCTGGATGTTGATTCCTTGGCTGTTGTGTGTTCCTGGAAGGTTTTTAGACTCAGGTTATTACAAAGACCTCAGCTCCAGATTCCTTCCCTGGATACTTCAGCCTTCCCTGTCTCGGTTTGGTTCGAACCAGAACTTGCGAACAGGCAAAAAATTTTTGCGAACCCTATTAAAATCAATAGGACTCGAACATGAAAAATCAAAAGTGCTCATTTTAAAGCCTTATATGCTTATAAGTTATTGCCATAAAAAAGTGTATGGGGACCTGGGTACTGCCCTAGGGGACATGTATCAATGCAAAAAAAAGTTTTTAAATCGATAATTTTTTCAGGAGCAGTGATTTTTATAATTATTAAATTGAAAAATAAAAATGAAATATTCCTTTAAATATCATGCCTGGGGGCCCCCTTAGTCGGCCTGTAAAATGGTGTATCTGTGCAATGTTTAGAACAGTGCCGCCACAAAATGACATTTGTAAAGGAACAATTGTCATTTAAAATCGCTTGCGGCTGTAATGCCGGTTCCTGGAAATATAGATAAAAATCACTGAAAAAGCATTGCGATGGGGGTCCCCCAGTCCGTACCAGGCCCTTCATGTCTGGTATGGATTTTAAGGGGAACCCCGTGCCAAAATTTAAAAAAAAATTGAGTAGGGGTCCCCCACAAAGACTGTACCAGGCTCTTCAGGTCTGGTATTGATTTTAAGGGGAACTCTGTACCAATTTTTTTTTAAAAAATGGCGTAGGGGTCCCCCAATATCCAAACCAGACCCTTATCCGAGCATGCAGCCCTGGCATGGCAGGAGGGGGTGAGGATTAGCGAGTGCCCCCCTCCAAACCATACCAGGCCTCATGCCCTCAACATGGGGAGGGTGCTTTGGGGAGAAGGGCCTCATCCCAACAACCCTGGCCAGTGGTTGTGGTGGTTGTGGGGGTCTGTAGGCGGGGGCTTATCGGAATTTGGAAGCCCCCTTTGAATAAGGGGCTCCCAGATCCCAACCCCCCCATGCAAATGGGTATGGGGTACATTGTACCCATACACATTCACCAAAAAAGGAATCTAGTGCTACAAAAAACAGTAGACAGTTTTTGACAAGTCCTATTGTAAAATAGCTTTTTTTTCTTCCTTTTTTCTTTCTTCTTTTTTTCTCTGGTCTTCCTCCATCGTCTCCAGCCCCGCTTCTTCTTCTGGTCTTTTGCTTCTTCTTTCAGTCTTCTTCCTTCCTCTTGTCATCTTCTTCTTCATCTTCTTCTTTTTATTCTTTCACCGCCACCGCTCCCGCTGCCGCAGCTGTGCCATCCAGAGGCGACTCCCAGAATGGCGGTCTTCAATCTGACAGTTATTTTATAAGAATGGGCGGGGCCACCATTGACATAAATGGGTGGCCCTGCCCCCTCTGACATCACGTGATGTCAGAAAGGAGCGGGGTCACTCAGTTACATCACTGGGTGGCCCCGCCCTTACCTATAACTGTCAAACTGAAGACCGCCCATTCTGGGAGTCGCCACTGGACGGCACGGAGGAAGGAAGAAGACCGAAAGAAGAAGTAGAAGATGAGAAGAAGGAGCAGGGCAGGAGAAGATGGAGGAAGACCAGAGGAAGAAAGGAAGAAAAAGCTATTTTACAATAAAGGACTTATTAAAAACTGCCTACTGTTTTTGTAATGCTACATTCCTTTTTTTTGGTGAATGGGTAGGGGTACAATGTACCCCCTACTCATTCACATGGGGGGGTCAGGATCTGGGGGCTCCCTTATTAAAGGGGGCTTCCAGATTCTGATAAGCCTCCCACCCGCAGACCCCCTACAACCAGCCTGGGTTCTGGTGATGAGGCCCTTCTCCCCATCAACATGGGGACAAAGTGCTTTGGGAGGACCTCAAAGCACTCTCCCCATGTTGAGGGCATGTGGCCTGGTATGGTTTGGAGGGGGGAGGCGCTCAGTCGTCCCCACCCCCTCCTGCCATGCCAGGGCTTTGTGCATGGATAAGGGTCTGGTTTGGATTTTGGGGGAACCCTACGCCTTTTTTTAAATGTGGCACGGGGTTCCCCTTTTTAAAAACAATTGGTGCGGGATTCCCCTTAAAATCCATACCAGACCTGTAGGGCCTGGTATAGACTTTGGGGGGATCCCTATGCAAATATTTTTTTTAAATTTGGGCACGGGGTTCTCCTTACAAATCCAAACCAGATGTAAAGGGCCTGGTTTGGATTTTGGGGGGGACCCCCATGCAATTTTTTTTTAATTTTGGCGCGGGGTTCAGCTTAACCACTTAAGGACAGAGCCTCTTTCTGATATTTGGTGTTTACAACTTAAAATCATTTTTTTTTAAAGAAAATTAATTAGAACCCCCAAACATTATATATTTTTTTCTAACACCCTAGAGAATAAAATGGCGGTAGTTGCAATACTTTATTTCACACTGTATTTGCGCAGCGGTCTTAAAAGCACAATTTTTTAGGAAAAAATTCACTTTTTTTAATTAAAAAATATGACAAAAGTAAAGTTAGCCAAATTTTTTTCTATAATGTGAAAGATAATGTTATGCCGAGTAAAATTGAAACCCAACATATCATGCTTCAAAATTGCACCCACTCGTGGAATGGCAACAAACTTTGGCACTTAAAAATCTCCATCGGCGAAGTTTAAACATTTCTACAGGTTACCAGTTTTGAGATACAGAGGAGGTTTAGTGCTATAATTATTGCTCTCACTCTAACGATCGCGGCAATACCTCACACCGTTTTCATATGCAGACGGGACTTACTTATGTGTTCGCTTCTGCGCATGAGCTTGGTGGGACGGGGCGCATTACATTTTTTTTTCTTATTTATTTTACTTGTTATTTTTTATTTTTACACTGCCCAGTTAAAAAAAAAATGGTTCATTTTTATTCCTAATACAAGGAATGTAAACATTCCTTGTAATAGAAAAAAGCATGACAGGACCTCTTCAATATGAGATCTGTGGTCCTCAATGGGACCTCAAATCTCATATTTATACTAAAATGCAATAAAAAAAATTGCTTCAAAATTGCTCCTGCTTGTGGAATGGTGACAAACTTTGGCACTTAATAATCTCCATTGGCAAAATTTGAAAATTTTCACAGGGTACCAGTTTTGAGTCACAGAGGAGGTCTAGTGCTAGAATTATTGCTCTTGCTCTAACGATGGCGGTACCTTACATGTGTGGTTTGAACACTGTTTTCATATGCCGACGGGACTTACGTATGCGTTCTCTTCTGCGCACAAGCTCGGCGGGATGGGGCGCTTTAAATTTTGTTATTTTTTATTTTTACACTGTCCAGTTAAAAAAAAAAAATGGGCCACTTTTCTTCCTATTACAAGGAATTTAAACAGGGCAGGACCTCTTAAATATGAGATCTGGGGTCAAAAGAACCTCAGATCTCATATTTACACTAAAATGCAATAAAAAAAAAAATTACACTTGCAAAAAAAAGAATTTTCTCCTTTTTGTCTTCTTTACGAGCATGACATGACCCAGTCAAACAGGTGCAGAAAAATTGGGCCTTGAATGTTGGTAGTGGCAGAACACTATAACCCCTCACAATTACTCTTGTTGGGTGCAGGAACGGGCCCTGCTGTTGTAATTTATTTCAAAAATTGTAATGACATGCCCCAGTCAAACAGGTGCACAAAAATTGGGCCTTGAGTGTTGGTGGTGGCAGAACACTATAACCCATCACAATTACTCTTTTTAGGTGCAGAAACGGGCCCTGCTGTTGTAATTTATTTTAGAAATTGTAATGACATGCCCCAAGGCAAACAGGTGCATAAAAATTGGGCCTTGAGTGTCGGTGGTGGCAGAACACTGTAACTATACTGTATATATATATATTCTTATTTCGTACACTGTCTGAACTGACTCTATATACTATACACTGAATGAGCTGTACATATAGTCTACACTGAAGGCAGCATATTATATATATATATATATATATATATATATATATATATATATATATACATATATACACACACTATATACGGTACATATATATTCTTACACTGCAGGAATGGACTCTATATACTATTCATTCGATGAGTGGTATATAGTCTACACTAAAGGCAGCATAATATATATATATATATATATTATTTAGGGTACATATATATTCTTACACTGCCTGAACTGACTCTATATACTATACACTGAATGAGCTGTATATAGTCTACACTAAAGGCAGTATAAAATGTATGTATATACTCTGCACTAGTTCTATATACTACACTGCCTGTATATACTGTGCACCAGATCTATATCCTACTCTGCCTACACTGCCCGTATATACTCTACACTAGACCTATATACTGCACTGCCTACACTGCCTGTATATACTCTACACTAGATCTATATACTACACTGCCTAAACGCCACTAGCTAAACTTGCTAAATGTTTTTCTGCCCGTTCACGTTCACACACTACATTGTAGTTACGCAATAACTTGTTTATGTAAAAAAAAAAGAAAAAGAGGTGAGGGTAAATCTTCCAAACATGATACCTGTTTCAGTGACAACTGATGGAATTCACTCCACTTTGTAGAGATGTTCTGTGACTTCCTGTTGCATCTGTAGGAAAGTAAGTTAAAGGAAATTTCCCAGATGGGACACAGAAAATAGTAAAATTACAGGGATTTTGACTCTTCCTTGTTCTATCCAAAGCTTCAAAAAATGTTTCAGCTTGGTTAATATTTAAAGGCTCCACAAAAAGTGGTTAATTTAAAGAAATCCTGTCAAAATAACTTACAAAAACACCAAAATGACACCAGAGGATGACATAATTTATTAAAACCTCTTTATAACTGCCACCCAGAAGCCTCCTATATGTGACCTGCACAGATTTCATTCTCAGGACTGGAGAACTGAGCCCTCCCAGGATGTAATCTTTTATATTGACTTGACTGGCAATCTTTAATGAAAGAGAGAACTTGGATATGTACAGTCCTACATTTACATGAGATTCCCTCATTTCCTGTTCCAGTGGTTACATGGGAAGTTAGTAGAAATCTCCCTAATGGAGTCACAGACAGTACTAGAAACCTCACAGTGACTCAAAAATGTTCCTAATTATTAAAAAAAAAAGGTTTGGCCATTTTTGCATTAAAACATTACATTGTTAGTTATTTTTAGAGTAGGATCCATTTTTTTCAGTAATTATCCACAGTGTCTGCACACAGAGCTGTATTCAGAGTTTACAACCCCATGCAGCTTTTAGCTACAGTCAGAGTTATAAACATAAGGTGCCGAAACTGACTTTATACTGCTGATTACATACTAATGGCAGCATGAATGTACAAAGTAAAAACAATTTCTGAATTTTTTAGTCTACAGCAGAGTGATTTTGATGTACCTGTGACAGATTCTATTTAAACCTGATGGCCATGAATAAAGTTGATTTTAAGTTAAAATGCTAAATTGCCTTGTGGGCAGACCAAGGCTTGAAATTGAACACCACAAAAATAACCTACCTAATTTAGAGCATTTACTGTCATAGTGTTTTATTATTTCACCAAAATCATTCATGCTGTAATATGGACAGTTTATTGTAACTGAAACTGATGGTAACTGATGGGGAAAAATAAATCATTTTTTCTCTGTGTGTGAGGATTAATGCAACTCTGATGGTAAAAAAATAAAACTGCAAAAATGCAGCCCCCCCCCCCCCCAGGGAAAAAAGGTCAGTAGGTTACTACTCACAAATAAATGTTAAGTTATAAAGAGGAATGGTGGGTTTGGCCAGATTGTGCTAACAGTGACATTGGGCTTAACATGGCTTAAAGGGGCATAGAGTCTAACACTTACAAAGCTCAACACAATCATTTTAGAAAAAAATAACTCATTCATTACACCCATCCATCTTCCCTTCACATTAGGGCTTCCACTTCACATCCACAAACTCACATCAGCATCAGGTTCACCCTTTCAAATCTGCAACCCCCTGTTATCATGTGTATCCCCCCCCCATTTACACCAGAATCTTTCATTCACATAAAATCCGCTGTTCACA
>BLSH010275841.1:165647-186373 GCA_018402905.1 Glandirana rugosa | reverse complement strand
TTGCTTTGCCCCCCCCCCCCCCCCCAGGCCAATACCAGGCCCTTCGGGTCTGGTATGGATTTTAAGGGGGACCCCGCACCAATTTTTTTAAAAAAAATTGCGTAGGGTTCCCCCCCAAAGTCCATAACAGACCCTTCAGATCTGGTATGTATTTTAAGGGGAACCCCACCCAAAATTAAAAAAAATTGCTTAGGGGTCCCCCCCAAAGTCCATACCAGGCCCTTCAGGTCTGGTACGGATTTTAAGGGGAACTCCATGCCAAAATGTAAATACAAATGACCTGGGGGTTTCCCCAAAGTCCAAACCAGGCCCTTCAGGTGAGGGAGGATGGGCTATGCAGTTGCAGACTACGGTGCTCACTCCTTCCAGACTGGGGTGGGTATAAAAGCAGCTAGGTCTGAGCTAGGCATGGAGAGGACTCCAGCAGGAAAATTGGGAATCCACCAGGTTCTGGTCTTATGTCTGTCCTTATTTGGTGGAAGTATGAACACTTTCATAAATAGGAGGTCAAGGTACATGAGGGGGTTTTTGTTCCCATGCACGGATTAATTGTAAACCGCTAATTTTTCTTTTTGCATGCCTATTTCCAGACATCATGGCAGAAATAGTTCCCGGGTTGAAGTGGCAACCAGTTATTAATTTACCTGTTTTAAATAAATCCTGAATCTCCATTAACACAGTAGTATAAAATTGTATCTGCCTAACAGGTGGTACTGCAGTTCATCCCTGTCTCGTGGAAATTGCTTCAGCCAACTTTCATGACTGTGCATTCATTTAAAGGAAGCGGACCTCAAGTGCTTCAATTTTAGGCTTTGGGGGGGGACAAGGGCAAGCCCTGCAGTTGTGGCGGGGCATTTAGTATTGAGAGGTCAATTTCTGAATGTTGTGGCGGGTCCTTGATTGTGCCAAAAAAGTATGATCCTTGGTAATGTGTGGACAAGTGGTTTAACCTTAATTGTCACAAATATGTATGATTATGTGATGTTCATGAAGGAAGTACTGGTGAATTATGGTGTAAAAATTACTGGTATGTACCCACTGAGCTGGTTAAAGGTGGCTGGTGGCAGGTACGGGTTTACAATGGAACAGGATATTCCAAGTGAATAATGGTGTAAAAATTACTGGTGTGTACCCACCAAGCTGTTTATTGATGGCTGGTGGCTGGTGGCTGGTACGGGTTCACAACGGAACATGTTATTGGGTGGCACTGTCAAGGACCTGGCTTTAAAGGTTGTATCAGAACTCTTGTATGTTTTTTGAAGAATTGGTGTCTAAATCATGTTATTGTTGTTATTTTGTTATTTAATAAAAGCTGTGGCCATATTACTACAATGAAAATAATTTGTGTCATGTTGTATTATTTATGAGGTTTAATGTGTTTGGTTTTAATGTTCAATACCACTCCGCCCCCTCAGCTCTACCCATGTCAAGGCTGCCCTGAGCACATAGGAGAAAGGGCACATGACAGGGTGGGTTGGAAGGCAGGAGAAGGGTTAAGAATGGGTGGGGACTCCCCTCCCGCGCCCCCCACCTCTCCCCTCCTCTCATATACCTTTAATGACATCTTTGCCCAGGTAGTCTCCCCAGGGAGAGTATCCCCCATTGTACACGCTGGCCGTGGTACTACCCACTTACACCTCCCTAGGATGGAGAACATAATTCCTATGCCACAAGGTGAGCGTTCAGACCAACAAGGGTATAATATTCAGTAACTTCGCTAACATGTTGAAATGTGAGGCTTACATTATGCTTTCTGACTGCCTATATTGTATGTGACAACCTGATATGTATTTCCTGGCATCTGTTATACTGGCATTTGGTTGTAAACTTAATAAAGCTCTTTGGAAAAAAAAAAAAAAGAATGGGTGGGTGGGGAATGGTTTCAGGATATGATGTAGGGAGCAGGGAGGAAGTGCTTAAAGAAGCCTCAAGGAGTAACAGACTGTGTGGTAAGCAATTTGGCCCATCCACCTACCCTCTTTGTAAATGCATGGAGATGGCTATGATTGAAGGTGCATAGATTTGGGGAACTGAGGTATGCAAAGAGAATGGCAGACTTTTGGAGCATATTGTACTTTTGTCACAGCATTGGTGGGTCCTTGATGGTGCCAAAAAAGTAAGATCCTTGGTAATGTGTGGACAAGTGGTTTAACCTTAATGGTCACAAATATGTATGATTATGTGGTGTTCATGAAGGAAGTACTGGTGAATTATGGTATAAAAATTATTGGTATGTACCCACCGAGCTGGTTAAAGATGGCTGGTGGCCAGTACGGGTTTACAAAGGAACAGGATATTCCAAGTGAATAATGGTGTAAAAATTACTGGTGTGTACCCACCAAGCTGGTTATCGATGGCTGGTGACTGGTACGGGTTTACAACTGAACATGTTATTGGGTGGCACTGTCAAGAACCTGGCTTTAAAGGTTGTATGAGAATTCTTGTATGTTTTTTGAAGAATTGGTGACTAAATCATGTTATTGTTATTATTTTGTTATTTAATAAAAGCTGTGGCCATATTACTCCAATGAAAATAATTTATGTCATGTTGTATTATTTATGAGGTTTAGCGTGTTTGTTTTTAATGTTCAATACCACTCCGCCCCCTCAGCCCTACCCGTGTCATGCATTTTGCTCAATAGGATGTCTGCAGGGGCTAGTGACACTCACTTAAAAGCATGACATAGACCTGGATTCCTCTCTTATCATACTTGATAACTGCATCCACTATCCGCAGCAAGCATCCGCTATATTATCTGATTGATCTAAAATGTCATCAATGCCAAACTGATCTTATAGAAAATTTTGTTTTAAAAAGTGCAAACGTACCACTAGGTAATTTTTATTAGTTGTATTAATCTTCTATTAGTACAACGAGGAAAAATATAAATATATATACAGTGGGGGATGTATGGTATTAGGGTGCCCATTGATGTCAAACTGCATATACTGTATATTGCAATCAATGCCTATCGCAAGCACATATGATCCCAATATCACTTTGGGGAAAAAAGTGTCTCCTAGAACTATAATAGTTGCAAATGTGAGTGCCTATGCAATGATTAAACAAACATGTATTGTACTTTTGCATACCGTAATTTGTTAATTAAAAATGAAAATTCTACATCAGCGCTTAAAGTATAACTAAAGGCAAGACTTTTTTTTTAGTTTTTGGTAGAATGGAAAGGGGTTAGAACACCTGTCAGTTTTTGTTACTGTCTGTACCCCCATTAAGGAGATTCACCCTCTCTATTGGTCCTGTTTACCATTATCATTGAAAGTAAAAGTAAAAGAAATTACTCAAATTTTGGGTTGTCCCCAGAAAAGTAATAGAGGGAAAATCTTCCAATGGGTACATTGCGCAACGGTCTTTCAAGCGCAATTTTTTGGAAAAAATACACTTTAATGAATAAAAAAAAAAAACGAAACAGTAAAGGTAGCCCATTTTTTTTTTTGTGTATAATATGAAAGATGATGTCACACCGCGAGAAACGTGACCTTTATTCTAAGCAACAAATTTGTGATAAAGCCCTGAGTACCATCAGCAATTACCACTCTATGTGCAGCTGGTCTCATGGTGACCGGAAACCCACCAGAGCAATGAAAAGTCACTGTGGGGGACACACATGTAGGCAGGAAGTGGCTGCAAAGAGGCAGCAGAAGATCAGCAGCGCTGGAATACTTTTCACATTTTTTTTGTATTTTATTTACAATGTCACTAAGGCTTTGTGTAGATGTGCAAGTTGGGTGGTAAAAATGTGCAGTAGAGACATGTTTTTGCCACCCACCATTGGCCTCCCTTAAGCTCCATTAGGCAGCAGATGAGAGGGTGTTTTACATGCCGCAGTCACCATGCATTCGGCAGAATAAGGAGTTTCTCCCATAACAGATTTTATAGTGTCACTCTTTCTGGCCAGCCTGTAACCCTGATGTAACGGTGGAGTTATTGACTGGCTGCTCTGCTGTAAGTTAGGGTTAGGGGCGCAAATTACTTGTCTTACCGGGGGGGGGGGGGCGCTGACAACCCCACACTACGCTGTAAAAAACTGGCTCCTAACTTTTTTAGCTGGCTCCTAAATTCATGGCAAATTTGTCAAGCCCTGTCCTATGTTATGGAAATGAGAGAGGTCTTTTGTAGTCTGTAGGTTCGGTAAGTTAGAGCCTCACTGGATATATTGGGGAGAACAAAAGCTTAGGGAAATGTGCATGTATTGCAAAGATTTATTAATATTGTTTTGCATAGAAATATACACTTTCAGTGCCCTTTATAGTAGCCAAAGTTCTCCTGTAGTTTTGATATTATATGGCAAGAGATACCTGAGGAAAAAATGGACAGGAGAGAATATTATGTTACATTACTGATCAAACAATGCAAGTGCATTCCATGACCAGCAACAGGAGTCAGCACTAATGTGTTCATTGTATAAGGAATTTGAGAGCCATTGTTCTGTTCATTTTATTAAATATACATCATAGATGTGCATTGCTGAGATATTTCAGAAGAACATTTTAGAAGAATAAAGGGAATGAGACAATTTTAAATAACACACAAAACAACTTTAGAATGGAAAGCTGTTCTGTACAAGAACAGTTTTCAAAAAGCAGTGATCAAAGATCCTAATGCTACTTAGTGGTATGAAGTTGCCCAGTTAATTTTAATTAAAAGCTTCATTCCTAAAACCCAGAATTGGAGCTCACATAAGATTGGTTGGCAAGTTAAAACTATTATAGGAAAAAAACCTTCTTTGTTAAAGTGAAATTATCATAGTTTGGGGTTTAGTGGTATTTAACCACATCAGTACTGGGTACGAAAACCCCCTTCCTGTCCAGGCCATTTTTCAGCTTTCAGCGCTATCCAGTGTTGCCAACCTCCCGCAGTGTTTTTTACTGGCAGAACATGGAAAATTTACTGGCGGAGCACATTTTTTGCTGGCAACCTGAAAATAACAGAACTCCTATTAAAAACGAAGACAATTGATATTTAAACACAACATGGAAACACTGATAATACCCATATTAAGTAATTTGCTTGGTTTACACTTAAAAAGGCAGCACAGCATGACAAATGATCAGACCCTGATATTTACAGACAGTTGTAAAAATCCCTGATTTTTACAAACTGTCAGTAAATTTACTGGCAGTTGGCAACCCTGGCGCTATCACACTTTGAATGACAATTACTCAGTCATGCAACACTGTACCCGTATGAAATGTGTGTTATTTTTTTCACACAAATAGAGCTTTCTTTCGGTGGTATTTAATCACTAGTGGGTTTTTTTATTTGTTGTGCTATAAATAAAAAATGACTGAAAATTTTGTGAAAAAATGCTTTTTTCTTTGTTTCTGTCAAAAAAATTAGCAAATTAGTAATTTTTCTTCATAAATTTTGGCCAAAATTTATACTGCTACATATATTTGGTAAAAATAACCCAAATCGGTGTATATTATTTGGTCCTTGTGACAGTTATAGAGTCTACAAACTATGGTGCCAATCATTGAAAATTGATCATACCTGATCACACCTGATGTACTGAAGGCCTATTTATTTTCTTGAGACCCTAACAAGTCAAGAAAGTACAAATACCCCCCAAATGACCCCTTTTTGGAAAGTAGACATTCCAAGGTATTTAGTAAGTTGCATGGTGAGTTCTTTGAAGTTGTAATTTTTTCCCACAGTTCTTTGCAAAATGAAGATTATTATTTTATTTTTTACAAAATTGTCATATTAATACGTTATTTCTCTCACATGGCATATGTATACTTGCAACTACACCCCAAAACACATTATGCTACTCCTCCTGAGTATGGTGATATCACATGTCTGAGACTTTTTCACAGCCTGGCCACATACAGAGGCCCAACATGCAGGAAGCACCATCAGGTATTCTAGGGACATAAATTACACATCTAATGTCATGACGACCTATCACACTTTTGAACATGTCATTTTTTTCCAGAAGTTTTTAGAAAATGTGGAAAAAAATGAAAACGCATATTTTTTACACAAAGTTGTCCATTTACAAGATATTTCCAAAACATAGCATGTACATAGCAAAAATGACACCCCAAAATACATTCTGCTACTCCTCCTGAGTATGGCAATACCACGTGTGTGAGACTTTTACACAGCCTGGCCACATACAGAGGCCCAACATTGAACTAGCACCTTCAGATATTCTACAAGCATAAATTGCACATCTCATTTCTCAACCACCTATTACACTTTTGAAGGTCCTGGAGCACCAGGACAGTGGAATTGCCCATAAAATGACCCCATTTTGGAAAGCAAACACCCCAACATATAATATATGAGGCATAATGAGTCTTTTGAAAATGCCATTTTTCCAGAAGTTTTTTGGAAAATGTGGAAAAAAAATGAAAACGATGGAAAATTTCCTATCAAATACTTACCGTAATTTTCCTTTCCTGATGGACTCCATGGCAGCATACGTTTTGGTTAACCCCGCCTCCTCTCCACTCCTATAGGACCCCACTCCCATAAATTTGGGCTCAGAGCCAGAGGCCATGTTCCGTAACTAGCCTACTCCTGACACTGGGGTGGGAACTCCTGCTGCCATGGAGTCCATCAGGAAAGAAAAATTAAGGTAAGTATTTAATAGGAAATTTTCCATTTTCCTGACAGACTCCATGGCAGCATACGTATGGGATTTAACTAGCTATGCACCTCATGGGCGGGCAATGCTGAACCAAAGGCTTAATTTGTACCGTCAACACACAGGCCCTTCAAGCCACAATAAACAGAGGATAACGAAGCAGGCTCTGCATAATAATGAGCCATAAATGTATTGATTGAGGGCCGCAAGGCCACCCTACGGACTACATTGGGAACCACATGCTGCGAATCTGCCCGAGATGTAGACACACTTCTGGTTGAGCTAGTGGTCACCACCTCCAGAGAGCCAAGCCCTCAGCTCTGAGCCTGTTGGATGGCCCGGACAACCCGTGAGGAACGTGACAGTTTCTTCTATGAATTTTAGGAAGGGGCGGGGTTTTCTGTGGATTTACTGAAGATTGTGTAGGCATTATACATGACCAAATGAATTAGATAAAGGGCTATCTTCTTGTACCAGAACCGGGACCTCCTTAATGCCAAATACGGTTGAATCATTTGGTCGTTGAAATGCACTCTTCATGTAGAGATTATAATCCTGGACACAGGTTGGCTTTTGAATGGGGCCTCTTCTTCTCAGAACCTCGACAGTGGTGTCATCGTGGATGGTGGACATCATGTGAACATTTCGGTTAACCTTCCACCTCAAGGCCAGCACTTTGTTGCGTTGCAACGTTGCTTTTCACAATAGATTGTGGGAAGCCCTTCCTATTCTTTCTTATGGTTCCGCAGGCCATGGTTTTAACAATGTAAAGATGCTTGAAAAGGGGCAAACTGGTGTAAAAATTGTCCCGATATACATGGTATACTTTGTTGATCAGTGGGCAGGCCAGGTCCCATACAATTTTTCCAGCTGTGCCCATGTAGGTCGGGCACTTAGGGGGCTGGAGCTGGGAATCTCTTCCTTCATATATGCCGAATGCATACAGATATCCTGTGGCTCTCTCACAAAGTTTATATAATTTCCCGCCATATTTGGTTCTTCTGCTAGGAATATACTGCTTTATTCCTAGCCGGCCTGAAAAGGGTACCAGTGACTCATCAACACAAATATGTTGCTCGGGGACATAGAGTTCTGAAAATTGCTGGGAAAATAAATTTATGAGTGGGCGAATTTTATTTAATTTATCGTAATTTGGATGATTACAGGGAGGGCACTGAGTGTTGTCGCTGAAATGAAGGAATCGCATTATCATTTTGTATCGGGACCTGGACATTATGGAAGAATACATGGCCATGTGGTGGATGGGGTGGGTGGACCAGTAGGCATTTAGTTCATTTTTTTTGTAATCCCCATGTTTATGATGAGGCCCATAAACAATTTGAACTCTTGCAATGTGACATCTCTCCATTCAAATGGACGGGCATATGAGGATTGGGGGTTGTTTGAAATAAATTGCTGGGCATATAAATTGGTCTGGTCCATGATCATCTGAAGAAAAGTGTCAGGCAAAAATAGAGAAAAAAATCTATTTCTTTGAAATTTTGGACATTGACCTGCACACCTGGCTGTGTGGTGAAAGGGGGAATTCTTGCTGCTCCCAAGCTGGAAGGCAGCCATTTTGGGTTGGCAAGACGATCTGGGAGGTGTGTAGCAGCCCTGGCTCTTGGAGGACGTGATGTGGCAGCACTAGTACTGGGCATTTGTTCCCGGGGCCTATCGCTGGTGGTAGCGCTGGTACTGGGCCTCGGAATGTGATCACGGTTGCTTGTGGCTGCCTGGTTTCCAGAGTGCCGTGACAGGTGGTGGTCACTGGATGACGGGTGACAGGCAGTGGTCACTGGGTGACGGGTGACAGGCGGTGGTCATTGGGTGACGGGTGACAGGCGGTGGTCACTGGGTGACGGATGGCAGGTGGTGGTCACTGATGGGTGACGGGTGACAGGTGGTGGTCAATGATGGGTGACAGTCTCTGATGGGTGATGGGTGACAGGCGGTGGTCACTGATAGGTGACAGGTCATGGTCACTAACGGGTGACAGGTGCACTAAAGGTCACTGATGACAGGTGCACTTTATTGGGGCAGATGTGGTGACTGATTGGGTGACAGGTGCAATGGGGGGGGGGCAGGGGTGATGTGGCAGGGGTTTGTGGAGTACAGTACAAACACAGATCGGTAACTCACTGATCCAGGCTCTCCTCACACTGGAACGGTGTGTGAGAAGAGAAGAGCTGGTAACAGCCGCTGGCCAATGGCTGTTATTTACTGTGGGTGGCAGGCAGTGTTCCCTGGGAACAAGCCGCCACCGACATACACGCGCAGCACGCTCCCGATCGCGCGCATGCGCCGTGTAAATGGGGGGATACCACTTTGTGATCAGCCGTGACTTCATCACATGGTAGACAGCCGTGCCCAATGGCTGTTCACCCCAGTCGGTGACAAGCTGTGTCCTGGGGACATGCCGCCACCGACAGAGCCAGGATGCGCGTGCCCGATCGCGCACAATCCCGGCTTAAAGGGACGACGTCATATGACCTCCACCCGGAACGAGACCCGTACCGCTCCGCCGTCATTTGACGGTGGGCGGACAGCAAGCGGTTAAAATGTACTAATAAATATTTGCCACATGACAAGCTGTTTGCATATAGAGGTATCTAAAGGTGGTTGAATGGTCATATTATAACATATGTGTCCAGCATAAGGATTTGGGAGTTAGATACTATTTCCTGTAGTGTATTTGTGAATATTTAAATGAATAAATTATGGGCATGACTTACTGGGATATCAATAGTAATTATATTAACCTCGACAATGTAAAAAGAATCTTTACCCTGAAAAGAAAGAAATTAAAAGTCAGCAGCTACAAATACTGTAGCCACTTACTTTTAATAAAATTACACTTACCTGTCAAGAGATCCAGCACTGTTCTCACCTGGGCCTTTTCTTCATCATTCTTCAGATCCCCAGCGCCAGCGTGTTTACTGTGGGAAGCTGGCTTTGACTCCTTGTGGCTTCATAGTTAGCTTCCAACTGTGCATGAGTGAGCCACACTGCTCTTTGTGAATGGTCTTGCAGCCTTCCGGGACCTGTGACGTGTCCCAGAAGACTGCGGGCAAAGAGAGGAGGGGCTAAACTTTACATTGAATCACCTAGGCACCTATCGCAACTAGGTACCCACCCCCCCCTCAAAAAAAAATGTAATGTGCCATATGTATAGAGGAGGGGGAGGAGGACATCAGTTTGGGGTGAAGTTCTTCCCAATTATTACTTACAGAATACTGTATATTACACCCAACTGCAATCCCATTGTAGTGTCAGTGTATCTATATGCAGCTACCCCATGTTGGTAAAAACATTTACAGTAACTAACGGGATTGGGGAAGGGAATTGGAAGAGGGAATGGGGATGGGGGAAGGGAAAGGGAGGGGATGGAAATTGGACGGGACTATAACAGTGCAGATAGAAGAGGAATGAGTAACTCGTAAAAAGATAAAAGACAATAGCTTTTATTTGGTGTACATAATAAAAGGTACTGAAGAGTACTGAATTAATATTTAAAATTGCACAAGTGACATATACAGTCCATATACATATAGATGTTTTGGGTAGAGTATCATGAAGACTGCAGCGATCATAGGTATGTGTTGGCGGCCAACATGTTTCTCCTTATCAGGCTTCCTCAGGGCCTATGACAAACCAAGCATTACAGATCTAATGAAAAAATAATTTAGATATAATATATGTACTGGTAATCGTCTAAAAATATACATATAAACAAGTTATGTTGTGAAAAATGGGTATAGCAAATTTCCAACCACATTAGGGACATGCACATCACCTCTACCAATCCAGACCTTCGCCCGGACCGCAAACATCAGGCAGCTCGCCCCCGGCTGCACTTCACACCGGGAGGGAGGACACTGTGCATCCACAAATTGCCATGTGTGGCACCGGCTAGTACCAAGAAAAATAACAATTATAAGAAATATGTAAAGAATGTGCAAAAAAAAAAGGGGGAAAGAATAATAGTGATTGCACTTACAAATAACCAGCTCACAGCTATGAGCCGACTTGAAAGGTACACTGGACCTCTAGCTTTGTAAGGTAGCAAGATGTGTGATGGAAACGGGAATTTAACAAAAAAAGACATAATATGAAAAGGTAAGAAAAAACTTACCCACCGTGTATAACTAGCATCTATACCACCAGATTCCGGGAAAGAATCCCAAGACATGATGGTGTAGGAATATGTCAGAGCAAAAAGTATGTAGACATGTTAAGATAAAAAAACTGGCAAAAATGCCATAGCCGGTGCTACACATGGCAATTTGTGGATGCACAGTGTCCCCCTCCCGGTGTGACGTGCAGCCGGGGCGAGCTGCCTGATGTCTGGGGTCCCGGTGAAGGTCTGGATTGGTAGAGGTGATGCGCATGACCCTAATGTAGTTGGAAATTTGCTATATGCATTTTTCACAACATAACTTGTTTATATGTATATTTTTAAACAATTACCAGTACATATATTATATCTAAATTATTTTTTCATTAGATCTGTAATATTTGGTTTGTCATAGTCCCTGAGGAAGCCTGATAAGGCGAAACATGTTGGACGCCAACACATACCTATGATCGTTGCAGTCTACATGATACTCTACCCAAAACATATATATATGACATGTATATGTCACTGAGAGTTCCTAGTCCTTAAGGGGCTTTTATTTTTTGATTATCAGAGACTGTCAGTGTTCAGGAAGGAGGACAGTTTCAGGATTGTGCATATAGGCAGGAAGATTGTCCCTGTTTATTATTGCAGTCAAGCTGGGCATCCCATAATTCCTATTCCCCATCCAAGTTATTACCCCTAATAAACAACGAAAAACAAGCCCAAAGACTGTTCCTTGTGCCTGGATGAAAATGGAAAATGTTTATTGCCTGGCTGTGCAGAAGTGGGGAAACCAGTCATCTGCAGCCCCTGCAGGGGTAGTGCTACACTCTCATGTCAGACATCATACATTGGAGCAGTGTCATAGGCAAGTCTGTGGCTGACATCTTTAAAGTGGTAGTAAAGTCTTTTTTGACACTTGTACCTACAGGTAAGCCTATAATAAGGCTTAACTGAAGATACAGTGAATATCTCCAAACCTAACCTGCATGGTTTAAGAGATATTCACACATGCAGCTGGTGATGTCACCGGCACATGTGCTCTGAAATGGTGGCATACCTGTGCCATCCCGTCATAACTCTGTGTCGCGGTCCGTAACTCCCATGCGCATGTGTGGGAGTGATGTAATTGTGGCGTGGCCAATCAAATGGCCGGAGGACACGAACCCAAAAGGTAGACTGGGTGAAGATGGAAGCATTGTCAGCACCAACAAAAAACTAGTCTGCATCTGGGTGACAGAGGAAGAGAACAATGAAGGCTTGGTTAGCCACGCCACCTCCTCCTCATACTCTGGTTGTATAACATGCCAGCACCCAAAAATGGCAAATATGCTCTGCCTGCGGATGATACACAATGTCCATGACCACCACTCTGGCCTGTCGACTCAGAAAGGAAGGGTAACCCCAAAAAGTTGCACATCCATGGCGTCCTACTGAAATGAATGAAGTGACAACCTCAGCCTGGATTCCAACCAGGCCACGCCCCCAATGCATTTCACTCCACCCCCAGAGCTTAGTCATGGGGATCTTACTTCATTCAGTGATGTTTCTCTAGATTCCCATATGGCAGCTTGCCGTGGAATGGAGGCACCTGCCTTGCTGCTTGTTGGCTATTGGAATGGGGGACTGGCCGTGCACTGTGCAGTTTCAAAAACCATTGTCAAACGGTTGTCAAAACCATGTATTGTGAGATCAAACATAACCCATTTAATTTGTGTGCAATCAGGCAGGCTCTTGCACTGCATGGTGGAAGGTGGCTCTGGGGGAGGTTGGATGAAGAGTTGTGTAGTGTATGGCCAGCCTCACTCTACTTTTGAGAAAAAAAATTGTGCAATGAGATCTGTACTAGTTCCTTGTTTTTCTTACTGCCAGTTTGCTGCAAAGCCATTTGCTTATATTGCTAAGCCATGAGTGTCAACTCTTCCTGGTAGCCAGTTATTGCTAAGGAGGTAAGGGGCAAAGTTCAGGTAAGAGTTTTTCTTTCAGAAATTAAGTATGGGCTTTTAATATGTAGTCCCTCCGGTTGGTGGGCATCAAGCACTGCCTTAAATTGGTCTTGTGCCACTAATGCCTTGGCAGGCAAAGCCCTGTATGAATCTTGACGACCCCTATAAGGTTGTCACATTCACTGAACATGTGGGCAATACACTCTAGGGGCTACGTTTCCACTAGTGTGACACCAAAGCCGCATAAAAGTAGTGCAGGCACCTTTTCAAAGTCTCTTTGGTGGGGAATGGGTGCCATTGACATCAATGGGCTGTGACTTGTCATGCGACTTTGTGTTCAACTCGCAGCACTCTTTAGACTCTGCCAAGATGTGCATGAACATGATTTTATGAATCCTGCTTTGCTCAGGCAGTCAGGGATTAAGATGATGCTAGACATGATTGTCACAATTCTTTACTGAGGTCAAGACACTCTAAGTGCTCATTCACACAGGGGCAACTTGCGCTCCAACTTGAGTCGCCTCAAGTCATCCCAAGTCACTTGACATTTGAAATCCCATTGAAATGAATGGAAGCAGTCTTAATGTACACTACTGAAGTCGGAGCTACTTCAGAAAAGGTTCCTGTACTACTTCTAGGCGACTTCTATCCGACTTGTGCCCATAGAATTGAATAGAAGTCGCCTCCAAATCTGATCCCCCATCTAAATGAAAGCGACTTTACAGTTAAAAGAAAATAATTTATCCAGGGCAACCCCCTCCCTCCGTGCTCTGATTGGCCACAGGCAAAGTCACCTGGCATGAAGTTGTGTTGTAAGACGCCTGAAGTGCTGAAAGTCACACTGAAATCACCTAGCAAAGTTGCGCTGAAGTCAGGTCGCCCCTGTGTGAATGCAGCCTAAAAGAGCTGTTTGGACTCACCTTGTGCAAGGGTCATCTATTCTGGCAAGGTCCAGTTTTCCTCCGAAGCCAGTAACTGGACTCAAGAGCTTTCTCAGGCCGACCAACCTTCTTTTCCAAAGAAGAATATACGTAAGAAGATGACCTATGTCTGCTTTTTAATTCCTCCTTTCTAAGGCCGGAGAGATGCCTTTAGTAGTGGAAGTATTTCAAGGGCTTCTGAATCATTGGGTGAGGGCCCAGGAGATGCTACAGAGCTTTGGTTGGTTGATCATTTTCAGCAAGAGCTAGCTAGTTCCCTCACAGAGGTTAGAGTATCTGGGTGTCTCAACTGACAGCAGTGGGGAAGGTTTTTCTACCGCAGAAGGAGATACCCCTCTTGGTTTCGATGGTCCAAGCTCTGAAGATGAGTCATTTGATACTAGCAAGACATTGTATGAGGGTGTTGATGAATGCAGCAGTCCCCACAGTGGCCTGGGCTGGATGGCATCTCAAACACCTTAAGTTTGCTTTACTCCAGCAGTGGATCAAGAGATCTCTAAGTCAGTAGATAGTGCTTCCCTGATTTTTTTCTTGTCGAGAAACCTTGACATGGTGGACTAAACCAGGCAATCTAAGACAAGACCTTTGAGTTTTAGTTATAGAAGTGACCACACTTATTTCCAACGCAAGCCTAAGAGGTTGGGGAGCTCACTGTCAGAAACAGTTTGCTCAAGGAAGACCGAAGGGAGCGGGTCATGGTTTCAGCTGTTGAGGCAGTTGTTGATAGTTCCACTAATGGCACTTCAGAGATCTTTGGCACTCGGGCGGCATGCCTCACCTCAATAGGGCACGGCTTAATTGGATGGCCTGGTTATTTGTAAGAAGCAGGCTAGCCCAGATGGGCATAGCAGAATAGGTTCAGCGGACGCTGCTCAAATCTTGGAAGATATTCCTGTTCTTGCAATCAACCCTAGACAAAGGGCTTAGCTACAGAAGGGGCCAGCTGTTGACCGTTTCAGCTCTAACCGTTCACTGCATAGAAGACCCTTTGGTGGCACGTTTTATGCAAACAACCCTATAGCTATATCAACAAACAGTCAGGCCTTGGAAAGAATCCAAACTTTCTCAGCCAAGTCTCCATATTGTAAGCTGTTTCAAGACAGAGTGGTTCTTAATCCAGTTCCATCATTTCTTTGAAAGGTTACTTGGCCTTTTCATATAAGTGGTGCAATCTTCATTGTCTGCAGTTTCGGGACAGGAAAATTGGTCAAGGGTGGACACAATTTAGGTAATTTTTCTACGTATCTGCAGAGAATGCAGAAGTTCAGGATAACTTGTTCATATATCAGTAAGTCCTAAAATGGGTCAAATGGCCCCTCCCAGAATCCTTTCCTCTTGGATAGTCCAAACCATCAGATGGGCATAGATAGCTTCGGGTCTTTCCCCTCTAGACCCCCTCTGGAGGGGAAAGACTCAAAACTATCTATGCCCATCTGATGGTTTGGACTATCCAAGAGGAAAGGATTCTGGGAGGGGCCATTTGACCCATTTAGGACTTACTGATATATGTTGCCATTTTGGAATGCGCATTAACCCCCCATTAATGCGCATTCCAAAATGGCAACATCAGCTTCGTGGGCAAGTCACGTCAGGATTCCAGTGCTGTAAGGCTGCCAGCTGAAAGTCCCCTAACGCTTCAACCTGCTATTACTGTTTGAATGTGATGGATGGCCTTTCCCGGGCTTTGAGCACCTTGGTGCTTTTTTCTGCACTTTCTGTGTGATATTTGATGCAATTCTTCTACATTCAGTCTGCGTAGTTTCTTGTTCATCTTTATTTTGCTTGGTCCCGCCCTTTGTTTTTCATGCTAGCTATATCCCATTCATAGGCTGACATGATTAGCCCCAGGAATACAGAAAACTGTTACCATACTTACTGTAATTTTCCTTTCCTGTGAGCTCATCATGTCAGCCTAGAGTTTCCTACCCTGGTTTTATGTCGCAAGGTGATGTAAGGAACGCTGGGGTAGGGGGGAATCCCTCCTTTTATGTGAGCAGGGGGTTGTCCTCTGAGGTCAGAGTGGTGGAGCTAACTCAATTGTAGGCTGACATGATGAGCTCCCAGGAAAGGAAAATTACGGTAAGTATGGTAACAATTTTCTGTATTCTGGCTTTTATGAAATCAGTAAGGGTCCTTTCACATGGGTGGTCCACTCCGCTGCTGGCCACTGAGCAGGTGGATGACAGGTCTGTCTCTGCTCACTGTGCTGAGACGGACCTGTCAGAGTCCCACTCTCCTTTATGGGGAGATCGGATAAAACGGGCCGCCTGTCCATTTTCATCCGGTCCCATCCGATCCACCAGACGGATGGAAAATAGGGTCACAATCCATCCGTCAATTAGTGTCTGTCTAAACTGGCCATAGTATGTGTGTACAAATTGACCATGCATGTGTGTTATCATGTTTTGCATGCTGAGCAAATTTGAAGGGATGAGGAAAGACATGGTGATCTACCTCGTAAAAAATGTGCAAAGGAAACTCAAGGAAAAAGGCTTTCAAGCATATAACACATGGTGCCAATGGGAGCTAGCTTTTAGAATAACCAAGAGTCCAATGCAACTGAACAGATAAATATACTCGGGAGTAGATTTCCTAAGGCTGGGGCACTCAGATCTCCAATGCAGCTGTGCATGGTAGCCAATCAGCTTCTAACGTCACCTTGGTCATGTAAACATTGGCAAAAAACCTGAAACAGTGTGCTTATACACAACTCAAACAGTATATCCAAATATTAGTCCATTGTTACTAATGCAATCATGAAATGAAAGATGGTAACAAAAGGTTAGTCCTCTTTCCTGATTGGATTGGATGATAAAAGGCATGTAAAATTTCACTTTTAAAATTCATCCAGTGACAGATAGTACGAGCAAAAAATGTGATATATTCTTCCAACAATCCTAGCATAAGACAATATAAGCAACTTACCAGAAGTGTAGGATCTCAAATTATAGAGATCAAATGCGCTCAGACAACAGACTATCCAGCTTGGCAATCTCTCCTCTATGGGGAGATCGGATGAAACTGGACACCCGTCCATTTTCATCCGATCCCATCCGATCCACCAGACGGATGGAAAATAGGGTCACAATCCGTCCGTCAATTAGTGTCCGTCTAAACTGGCCATAGTATGTGTGTACAAATTGACCATGCATGTGTGTTATCATGTTTTGCATGCCAAGCAAGTTTGAAGGGATGAGGAAAGACCTGGTGATCTACCTCGTAAAAAATGTGCAAAGGAAACTCAAGGATAAAGGATTTCAAGCATATAACACATGGTGCCAATGGGAGCTAGCTTTTAGAATAACCAAGAATCCAATACAACTAAACAGATAAATATACTCGGGGGTAGATTTTCTAAGGCTGGGGCACTCAGATCTCCAGTGAAGCTGTGCATGGTAGCCAATCAGCTTCTAACCTCAGCTTGGTCATGTAAACATTGGCAAAAAACCTGAAACAGTGTGCTTATACACAACTCAAACAGTATATGCAAATATTAGCCCATTGTTACTAATGCAATCATGAAATGAAAGATGGTAACAAAAGGTCAGTCCTCTTTCCTGATTGGATTGGATGATAAAAGGCATGTAAAATTTCACTTTTAAAATTCATCCAATGACAGATAGTACGAGCAAAAAATGTGATATATTCTTCCAACAATCCTGGCATAAGACAATATAAGCAACTTACCAGAAGTGTAGGATCTCAAATTATAGAGATCAAATGTGCTCAGACAACAGACTATCCAGCTTGGCAATCTCTCCTTAGATCTTGCTTCTATGGGAAACTTCCACTGTGTCTTATTTAGCAGAGGGTCTTGTAGAGCAGAGAGCCAGAGGCATCCCTGACTCATAAGGTAAAAAACAAAGGCTTCATGGTGCAGTATATCCAAAATTGATGTATTAAACACAAGCATCACTTACACTTAAGATCACGGAAAACAGCTAATTCAAAACAGCCATGGATCCTAGCCAGCTAGCTGGTGTGGGGTGATGTCCAGAGGTACTGCTCCACCCTACATGTTTCCCCTTACAAGGCATTGACTGGGACCGGAGACCAAGATCTTGCTTTGTGCAGTGGTCCAAATCATTTGGTGAAGAGGGGTTTATGGTGTGGGGTTGTTTTTCAGGGATTGGGCTTAGCCCCTTAGTTCCAGTGAAGGGGCTCTTAAGGCGTCAGGATGCCAAGACATTTTGGACAATTTTATGCTCCCAACTTGGTGGGAACAGTTTCGGGATGGCCCCTTCCTGTTCCAACATGACTGTGCACCATTACACAAAGCAAGGTCCATAAGGACATGGAGGAGTGAGTTTGGGGTGGAGGAACTTGACTGGCCTGCCCAGAGTCCTGACCTCAACCTGATAGAACACCTTTGGAATTAATTAGAGCGAAGACTGCGAGCCAGGCCTTCTCATCCAACATCTGTGCCTGACAAAACAAATGCTTTTCTGGAAGAATGGTCAAACCTTCCCATAGACACACTCCTAAACCTTGTGGACAACCTTCCCAGAAGAGTTGAAGCTGTTATAGCTGCAAAGAGTGGGCCAACTCAATATTGAACCCTGCGAACTAAGACTGGGATGCCATTAAAGTTCATGTGCATGAAAAGGTGGGTTTCCCAATACTTTTGACAATATAGAGTACATACATATCAAGATGTGCTATACTGTATACATCATATATATATATTAAAAAAAAATTAAAACATAGATTTGCTCTACTCCTGAATTGTGCACCTGCAAATAATGCAATATGAGGCCATCATTTGTGGTACTACATTATTATTATAAGGGTTGAAGTAGACTGTAAAAATTCGATTTTTCTGGAGAACTATTTTTTTTTTCTGAGTACTGGGCTTTAGGCCCCTTTCACACACACGGACCGTTTGTCCGTTTTTCATCCATCCGTTGACGGATGAAAAACGGACATTAATGCAACTCTATGGAAAAACTGATGACAACTGATGATCAGCTATTTTCATCAGTTTTCATCCGCTTCCGTCAGCATCCGTTTTTTTGAACGGATGAAAGTCCTATTTTTCATCCGTCAAAAAAACGGATCGGACGAAAAACGGATGTAAACTGACGAACGGTCAGTTTTTCATCCGTTTTTGCATTGGTAGTGAATGTAAAAAAAAACTGATGAAAAACTGATGACCACTGATGAAAAACGGATGAAAAAACTGATGAAAAACTGATGACCACTGATGAAAAACGGATGAAAAAACGGATGAAAAACTGATGAAAAACGGATGAACTGATGAACTGATAAACTGATGAACTGATGAACGGTCCGTGTGTGTGAAAGGACCCTTATCGGCATTGAATTTAACATTTTCACAGTCGCCACCTAATCCAAAACTTAGCATTGCTGCTGCATCCTACACTTCCCAATATTTTTTTTCTCTAAATTACTTTGTGGCTACTTTTTAACAAGGCAAGTTATTTAAGTACTTCGTTTATATTTAATCAAATCTTTTCTGTTATGAGCGCTGCTGATTAAATATCCATTGATTGTCAAAAGAGCTCTCATTGAAGTTTAATAGGTGCAGAAAAGGTAAGGCTGCTTGTCATGTAATTAATTCATAGAACAATAAGTGTATAACTGAGTTCTTATTAATATATAAAAGAGTTTTCAACATAATAAATCCGACCCGGATCAGACAGTTGACAGCTAGTGAACAAATTTAAGTGAACTTCAACACTTTTGCAAAGATCACTCACAACTTTCTTCCTGTTCTTCCTACTAGATAATAATTAATTTAATTGCAGAACTGCACGCTTTGGTACGAACAGTAAAAATGTATCGGCAAAAGTACACATTTCTGTGGGGGAATGGAGGTGAGCATAGCAGCGAATGTTGCTTTTTCATTTTCAGAGCTGCTGGGCTGTTGATTTATAAAAGGAGTTTGAGCCCCCATTCGCACTAAATCCGACTTTGAAGTTGCACACCTGCACTTTAAATCACATGATTTCAAAGCCACAGGTCAGTGTGATTTCGCTGACATCTGTGTGACTTCATGCACAGATGTCTACGCAAGTCGCACCTAAAATCTCCCAAAATAGTGTAGGAACTTCTTTTTTTAAATTGGTGAGGCACCACAAAGTCGGCGTCACACCGATTTAAACAGTTCCACTGCCGACAATAGGGTGTGACTAGAGTTGAGCGGACACCTGGATGTTCGGTTTCAGCGGGTTCGGCCAAACTTCGCGAAAAAGTTCGAGTTTGGCCCTGAACTTGACCCGAACTTGACCCCGAACCCCATTGAAGTCAATGGTGACCCGAACTTTTGGGCACTAAAATGGCTCTAAAAAAGTCCTGGAAAGGGCTAGAGGGCTGCAAAAGGGAGCAAAATGGGGATAAGAGTAAGACAAGTGCCCTGCAAACAAATGTGGATAGGGAAATAACTTAAAATCACATAAAAAAATAAAAAATGGTTGAGGAGGCCTCAAAAAAAGAAATAGTTCACTTAAGTATACCAATGGCTGTGTGAGGCCAGTATAAATGTCTATTCTGCACAAGGTACAGACAAGTCTTGTGGGATCCATGCCTGGTTCATTTTAATAAACGTTAGCTTGTCCACGTTGGCTGTGGACAGGTGGCTGCGCTCGTCTGTGATAAACCAAGAGAACGCCCAGTGGGTCTTTGAGTGAGGCTGACATGAGGTCCAAAAACCATACACAAGTAATTCAGTAAAAGACTTGTTTAATTGTGGTGATGAGACAACAAATTGTGGACAACTAGGTCCGAGCCACTACGTAACATATGATCTATAGTATAAGAACAATCCGTGAACGTAGATACATAAACAAACAAAAGTAGTATATACGGGATACACGTCACCGAGCCTGGATCAACAGGTGTTAAACAACAGAGTAGTGGTGTTAATTTGTTCAGAAAATGACTTAATGAACACATACCAAAAACCTGGAGTACAGTCGGAGTGAGTTTCTGGGTGACCCGCAAGAGAACCAAATAGTGTCTGCTCGCGTCGGTGGACAGGTGTCGGTTGCACCTGTTCGATTGCAAATAATTTTACTTGGTCCGTACCTAGGGTGTTCTGAACAGACATGGAACACGTCTTATCTGTAAATATGACCGGAGTGTG
>BLSH010275841.1:149548-165461 GCA_018402905.1 Glandirana rugosa | reverse complement strand
ATATGTGACATACCATATCATATGTGTCTACAGGGAACCCAATATAATTCTTACATAAGTAAAGAAGTATATATATATACATAAATGAGTATAATGTAGTATGCCCTGTCATATAGTGAAGTAATGCATTCTTATGTGTATAGAAGAATGCAAAAAGCATAGTTGCAAAAATTACAGCACTGGGTCACAAAGAGGAGACACGGAGCTATGAAATGAGAGACTGAGAGGAGCAGTCAGTAAAAGAGGAAGAAAGAAAGAAAAGAAAGGGGGGGAAAAGGAGAAATGAGAAAGGAAGGGAGTGGAGGAATAAAGCAAACAAGAGAGAGGAGGGGGGGGGGTGAAGGGTGAAAGAGGTGAATATAAAAGGAGGAAAAGAGAGCAAGACAATAAAATACACAAACTGGTGAAGTGTGCCTAGTGTGTAAGGCGTTGTCCTAAACTGGATAGGCCATTTTAAGTCAGTGCTTACCAATATGAGATTGTCCAGGTGGTGTCAGTGTAATGTGCATAAGCTTGATGGTCGGACGTAGTATCCCAGCTCTTATGTATTCGTGCAGAGTGCAGAGAAAGGACTGGTCGAGTTGGATCACCGGGCCCATATAGCCCGGCGGGCGCCGCAGGCCAAGCCCCCAACGTCATACATCGAAGGCAATGGCGTGTTGCCCCTGGAGGCGAGCCAGAGTGGGCCCCGCCCACCATCCGGCCGGAAAACCACATGGGAGAACCCACTGGAGACACAGCCCAGGACCGCGCCTCCGGTTGTATGCAGAGTATGGCGCCGAAGTGCAAGTGTCCCCGCCCATCCACCCGAAGGGGAGGGAAGGGGGGAAACATAGCAGATCGCAGCCCCCGAACAAGAGACCACGCACAGCAGCCCCCCGGAGGAGCACCACAGGGGGCAGACCACACGTGTCAACCATAGGGCAGAGATAAGGACCGTGTCCATTGTATCACATGTAATAAATCAGATAACAGTTATTTGGACCAAGAGAACAAAGAGCAAACCCAGGGGGGCAGTGGGTGTCTTCCACCCGAATATGCAATAAAAGAATTGGTTTGTTACTAGTCTCACTAATGTCACGCTTCCATCCCTAACATACAGACCAAGAGAACGCCCAGTGGGACTTTGAGTGAGGCTGACATGAGGTTCAAAAACCATACACAAGTAATTCAGTAAAAGACTTGTTTAATTGTGGTGATGAGACAACAAATTGTGGACAACTAGGTCCGAACCACTGCACATAGGGAATATATGATGAAAACAACCAAATACATACATGCAAGTGCCTAACAAGAATATGATATCTAGTATACAGTGCATCTATACTGGATGCGTTTTGCGAGCTCCGCTCGCTTCTTCAAGAGTGGACTCATGGCATCTACAAGAGAGAACAATCAATATACCTAGCACAGCATGGTTGAGGTAATAATAGTAGCTGGGGTCCGTGAGGTACCCCATACTTACAGGAGTGAGCTGCCCCCGATGGAATACCCCGCATGCAGCCACAAAGGGACGCTCCCAGCACATTGATATGTGTATGGCTATTTTGAACAACTCCACCTGGTACTGCAAGATTCCAGCCTCCAAGGTTGATGTCTTTCAGAAACAGTTTTATCTACTCGTTGACTCTGCGTACGCATCAGGTGTATTGTCCAAAAATGAATGGGAATTTATTAGAACATCTTGGCCACGCACGGCTATATTCTATTCACTTCCTAAATTACACAACAGTCTGAAACAGGGAGACCCATTATTTCTGGTAATGGATCACTAACAGAAAACCTAAGCAAATGGTTGGATAGTTTCTTGAGACCCTATGTGAAAAATATTCCTAGTTACATTCAAGACAATTTGCTCCAAATTATGTATGGACTGTCTATTTCTCCTACTTCCTACCTAGTTACAATAGATGTTGAGGCTCTATACAGCTCGATCCCCCACTCTAAAGGATTAGCCTGCATACAACACATCTTAACCCAAAATAGTTGTTATGAACGGAAACAAATTAATTTTGTTATGGAAGCATTAGAGTTTGTCCTAAGCCATAACTTTTTTACCTTTAACGGTTCCCAATTCCTCCAGGTGCAGGGCGTAGTGATGGGGACATGCTGTGCCCCATCCTACGCCAGCTTGTACCTGGGGGAGTGGGAACGGACTCTCTCTCATTCGGAGGAGATGACCCCATTTCTGAGTAAGTTAACCTTTTAGTATTGATATATTGATGACATTCTGCTAGTATGGGATGGCCCCTCAGCGGACTTGGCTGGATTTCTGCGGGCTCTGAATAAGAACCCTTTAATCTAAGTTTCACTATGAACTTTGATCACAAGAGGGTGACATTTCTTAGACGTATGTATAGAGAAAGAGGAAGATGGCTCCCTCACCAGTGGACTCTATCGCAAACCTACAGCAGGAAACTCTATACTACATGCACAAAGTTTCCACCAAAGGCCGTTGATACAATCCATACCCTACAGCCAGTATCTCAGAGTGCGAAGAAACTGACTTCAAAAAAGAGGCAGATGCCCTAAAGGCCAGGTTACGAGCTCGGGGTTATTCAAACACCTCCCTGAAAAAAGCCTTCAGGAGGGCTTGTGTGAAAAGTAGACATGAACTGCTTTACAGATTAGACCCTGCTTTACAAAAAGAGGACCCTTTACGAATCATAACAGGTTTTTCCAAACAACATCACAATATACGGAGGATTGTGAACAAACACTGGCACATCTTACAAACAGACCCCTAGTCGGCCCTTATGTTTCTGCTAGGCCAGCATTCACTTTTAGAAAAGCTAGATCTTTTGGTGACTTTCTAACCTCAAGTGAATTTAGAGTGGGGGGTAACAAAGACCCCTGCAAACGACCAGGCACATTCAGATGTGGGGGATGCAATTTTTGTCAGTATGTGAATGTACATCCAACCACATTACCCAACGGAGAGAAATATATACCCCGACATTACGCCAACTGTGGAATTAAGGGAGTAGTGTATCTTCTGCTATGTGAATGCTTGGGCTTTTATGTAGGGAAAACAATCAATGAGTTTAGAATTAGAGCCCACAGACATTTGATGTCAATGAAAAAACGTGACGGCGAGCTCCCTCTGGGCAGACATGTGTTACAGCAGCATCAGGGTCTTCTTCCCAAAGTCTCCTTCTTAATTCTTGATAGGATCCATATGGGTATGAGAGGGGGAGATTACAATAACATCTTACTTCAACATGAGCAAAAATGGATCTTTCGTCTCAATGCTACGAGTTTTCCAGGTATCAATGAGACAATATCATACAAACCTTTTTTAGAGGGTTTTGCATCAGGTGGACCTGAATTGGAGTAATATGAGAGACCATGATCGATTCTTGGCTCTCCAGTCCCCTGTTATCATGGATCCAGCTCTAGCTGACTTTTTTCTTTTTTTTTTTCATTTTTTATTTACAATTTTCATGTTCTCTTGCAATTCCCTTGGGTATTATGTTTTTTCAATACTCTTATGGCTTCCCTTTACATCTTTTGTCACTTCTGTGATCGGCTGCTACACGGCGCCGTTTATATTCTGTTTTTGACTCTGAAGGTCGGTTTTACCCCCCAGTATATCGGTGAGTGCTATTCTTGGATCCACCACTGCTATGTGGTGGCGCTGTCTTACTGTTGGCAGCCCTGGGAATGTTCTTTTGGTTTCCTTGTGTTGTGCTTTTACTTTTGAGATGTCACTTCCTCTGCGACGACTGGATCACTTCCGGTCGTCGCATTGTGATGCCCTTTCGGTCTCCATAAGCTTGTGCTTGGAGACACTGGAACCTTTGACCTGACTCCCCCCTCTGAAACACCTGCACCTGATTGTCTGCTAACTAACCATTTACCAACATTCATCAAGTTAAGCTATGTCTTTCTGTGTCATGTGACACTTAGAACCAATCATCTTGTCTAACACTCAGCTGCCCTCAATCTTCCCTGTTTCACCTGCCCTATTTATTCCCTCCCTTATGCGGGGTTGAACCATTGCTGATCTTTTGTCTTGCCGTGAACTGCTGTGGGGCCGGGTGTGCTGAGCAGACTGACTTTCCAGGTAAACTGTTTCTTTTGAACTTGAACTCATTTTCATACCATCTTTTGCACTGGGGCACCTTTCTAGGTGCCACATTAGAGGGTTGAAATTTAGTAGCTAACTCCCGTGCACATACATACTTCTTTTACAGATCCCTTTTGTGGTACCCACTTTTGTAGGTTAGGGCTTTTGATATTGGTCCTTGACCCTACCCTCGATGGGAGGATCTAGCTGGTCCCCCTTGGCATATATACCAGCCTTTTGAGCCGGACATGTGCATACCCCTCTGACCATAGACGAGTAAGTGTCATCTACTAAACCCTTATGTTTCATCACCTGCATCCAAGGTGATGTTTGATGCAGCTCTGCTGCAATCTGTGTTGAACTATCTCACGTGTATCTTTATTGCTCATATGTTTACTATTCCCTTACAGTTTTCCTATATTTGACAACTGACATATCCTCAGTACATACTGCCATCCCACCTGGCCCCCATTGCGCCTGTCTTTCTCTGTGACTTATACCAATATTATTGGTAGGTAAATGCTATAGTCTCAAACAGAGATCTGCTCTGTATCCTTTTGACCTGCTCTATCCCTCTGCTATACAAGGTATGGCCATAGAAAAAAAAAAAAATGTAATATATACACAATTCAGTTCTCTTATTCCCCTTTTTTTTTTCTTTTTTTTTTTTTTTTGCAGGAGTCCCTTGCCTTTTCCATCTCCAATATCTGCACCTTGGATACTCTCTCCAATTTCTTAGGATCAAACGGATATCCATCCCGCCTTTTGCTCATGTTGAACTGAGACGGGAGGGAATGACTGTTCGACATTTATATTGACCTTCAATTTTGCCACCTCTTTCAGCTGGTCAGTATGGATTGGTCAAATGTATTATAAATTTGTTAATACTGGATAACATTGTGTATGTCTCCTTATATTGTTTTTTTCCTTCTTTATCGCACATAGAGGTTTTAATTGTGACCACTTCTCCCCTGAAGAAGAACTATCGAAACGTGTTGGGCTTCCTCGCCACATTGTGGCGATGCAAGTGGTCCTTTTTGCTGTTTATGTTTTTAGTCTGTCAGTTGTGTATGTTTTTCATGATGTAACCCCTGTCAGTGTCTAGTATCATCACCATTGTTATCCCCTTGATGGCAGACCTATCTGTTCAGGTCTGACTATCGCAATTTTTAATCTACAGGGTGGGCCATTTATATGGACACACCTTAATAAAATGGGAATGGTTGGTGATATTAACTTCCTGTTTGTGGCACATTAGTATATGTGAGGGGAGAAACTTTTCAAGATGGGTGGTGACCATGGTGGCCATTTTGAAGTCGGCCATTTTGAATCCAACTTTTGTTTTTTCAATAGGAAGAGGGTCATGTGACACATCAAACTTATTGGGAATTTCACAAGAAAAACAATGGTATGCTTGGTTTTAATGTAACTTTATTCTTTCATGAGTTATTTACAAGTTTCTGACCACTTATAAAATGTGTTCAATGTGCTGCCCATTGTGTTGGATTGTCAATGCAACCCTCCTCTCCCACTCTTCACACACTGATAGCAACACCGCAGGAGAAATGCTAGCACAGGCTTCCAGTATACGTAGTTTCAGGTGCTGCACTTCTCATATCTTCACAGCATATGGTTTTTTTATGGTTTTTATGGTCAGTAAAAACCAATACCGGGTGAGCTGCTCCTTCCAGGAGGTACCGCCATTCCTCCAAAGCCGACTTAATGGCCAGCAATTCCCTATCACCGACATCATAGTCCCAGCAAGATGGTGCACCACCACATTATGGGTGTCAGGTCCGAGCATTCCTAGATGAACAGTTTCTTGGAAAGTGGATTGGTCATCGTGGGCAGGTTGAATGGCCCCCAAGGTCTCCCGATCTGACCCCCTGACATATATGATACGGTATGTCATATATATATATATATATATATATATATATATATATATTTTTTTTTTTTTTATCAGCTACATTACATCATGGAGCCGACTCAGTCACCTTCTCCTTTACATAGTTTTGGTCGTGTTGGTCCTGCACCCTTGTCCTGGGTGGGGGTTGTTGGCCACGCCCCCTCAGCCCCCGTGCAGGGAGCGTCCCTTTGTGGCCGCATGGGGGGTATTCCATCGGGGCAGCTCACTTGTGTAAGTATGGGGTGCCTCACGGACCCCGGCTACTATTACCTCAACCATGCTGTGCTAGATATATTGATTGTTCTCTCTTGTAGATGCCATGTGTCCACTCCTGAAGAAGCGAGCGGAGCTCGCGAAACGCGTTGAGTATAGATGCATTGTATACTAGATATCATATTCTTGTTAGGCACTTGCATGTACATATTTGGTTGTTTTCATCATATATGCCCTATGTGCAGTGGCTCAGACCTAGTTGTCCACAATTTGTTGTCTCATCACCACAATTAAACAAGTCTTTTACTGAATTACTTGTGTATGATTTTTGGACCTCATGTCAGCCTCACTCAAAGTCCCACGGGGCGTTCTCTTGGTTTGTATGTTAGGGATGGATGCGTGACATTAGTGAGACTAGTAGCAAAAAAAATAGGAGAAAGACTGCGCTAACCCTTGTTCTCCAAATCACCTAACACAGCTGCAATTGAAAGATGTGAATTCTACACCCAAAAATTATGATAAACAAGAAAAGCTGCGCTTGTGTATGTGACAAAAATTCAAACAGACCAATAACAAGTGTTACATTCCTGAAGAATTCAAATAATCAAATATTGTGATGAACCAACATAAAAAATCGATACGAGAAACAGTCTTTCATTGGTATCCTCTAATGTATCAATGACTAATAGATGAAATAGTAAGTCCACAAGAAATTTAATCCATGCAAATAGTGATGAGAGAGTGTTCTTCATTTGATCCTCCTTAAGTGAATCATCATCCACCACACCACCATATAGTAAAAAAATCCTCCACCAGAACAGTTGTATCCTTACCGGATCTCCTGGACCCCTTATTATAGGGAGTCAGGAGTTGCCTATGTGGATATAGACCTCCACGGGGCCACACCGGTCTGCTTCCTGGATATCACCCTCCACGGTATGCCTCGGTCACTCAAAAAAGTGAAACTAACGCAGATAGTGTGATAACGTTTAAAAGGCAGATATTTATTAAAAGTAATAAACTCACATGTGTCCAAAAAGAATCAAGCTGTATTGTAGAATGATATTCACAGTCACAGTCAGCAGTGGTAACGAGACAGCACTCCCGCCCGATTGATTTCGTCACCAAAAGGACGTCTTCCGGGGCACGGAGGCTGTCTCGTCTCACCGCTTTACATATACACCAACATCTCAGAGGAGGCCAATCACAGCGTTCGTTCGGGGGATATATCCCTCCCACATCTCCCATGGCGTTTGAGCACGTCCGAACGTGTCCTATGACCTCATGAATGTGCGCCGCGCGCAACGTGGTCCGGAAATGGCTATGTTTGCGTTCCAAGGAAAACCACAGGCGGGCAAAAGGTATTGATGGTACCTTATTGATCCGGACAAAAGCTAAATGTTAATCCAGACCGGCGCAAATTATGGAGTGGATTAATAACAGCACCAAAAAAAAGTTTATTCACCTGACAGACCTGGCATTGGCCGCATTTGAAAAAGCCCTTTAGATTGTGGAAAAAGGGGGTATTCATAGGGGGGGATCAATAACATTATGTACAATTTTATTCCTTAATGATGGCACCCCTCTATATGTTATAACTGGATGAGGGGGCAGGGCTGTGCGTAACACCGGATCATTCTGTAAGATGTGCCAATGTCTGCGAAAGATATCTCGGACAGCCTTGTGTTGTGTGGAAAAACTAGTAATAAACGCAAATTGTCGGCCTTGATCGGATCTCTTATTCAATGGTCTTTCTCTTTGAACAAGTAATTGACTCCTGTCTGTGTTTCTAATAGATAGGGCCATATTGCGTAGCTGAATCTCTTCATATCCCTTTTCTAGAAAAGGTCCGATAAGGGTTTCTGCCTGCACATCATAATCCCTCTGGCTAGTGCAATTTCTCCTAATGCGGAGTAACTGGCTCTTGGGAACTCCCTCTAACCAGGGTTTATAGTGACAGCTATCCCTGGAAATGAAGGAGTTCCAATCTGTCGGCTTAAAATAAGTCATTGATGTCATTTTTCCTTGTTCTAATTTAATGGACAAGTCCAAAAAGTTGACATTGGTCTGGCTATATTCAAAATTCAGCTTGTTCCCCTATCATTATCATTGAGGGAATCTACATATTCTAGGAGTGAGGTTTGGTCACCCTTCCACAGGAGAAGGACGTCATCGATATATCGTACCCAAAAGACCAACTCTGGTCTCTTCTGGGAATCGATGGGGTCCTCCTCCCATTTAGCCATAAAAAGATTGGCTAAACTGGGGGCATATTTAGCCCCCATAGCCACCCCTCTATTCTGTAAATAACAACTGCCCCCGAACCAAAAATAGTTTCCGGAGGCGGCAAATTTCAAAAGTTCCAATATGAAATCCTTCTGGGTAGGTACCAAATTCTCTTCTTGATCAAAAAAATGCCGTACTGCTTGGTAACCCAAATCATGGGGAATGATGGTGTATAAGGACGTAACGTCCCCTGTAGCAAGCCACCATCCCTCTTCCACAGGGCTGTTTTTCACCAAATTTATGACTGCCGTGCTGTCTTTAATATAGGAGGGCATTTTACCAACCAGGGGCTGTAAGAAATGATCTATATATTTGTCCACCCGGGACGTCACCGAGTCGATCCCACTCACTATTGGCAGGTAGTAAATTACCGGGGTTCTGGGGGCAGCAGGAACCAAAAAGGCTGCCTCTTTCTTACTCACAATACCCTGTTTTTGTGCCCTATTAACAATCCTCTCCAATTCTTTTTTGTATTGGTTAACTGGATTCCTCCTAAGTGGTATATCACTTAGGATATTAGTCATTTTGTTCAGGTATGACACCTTATCTAACAGCACAACTCCCCCTCCCCTGTCCGCAGGTCTAATGATAAGGTCTTTCCTCTCGCATAGTTCCTGTAGGCCTTTTTCTGAATGGCTGGGCATTTTATTGCTCTTAGTGGGCAATTTCTCTAGATCCCTTAATACAACTTCCTTAAAGACTCGTAAGGAGGGGGTATACCTCCCGGAGGATTGAAAAGAGAGGCATTGGACAGATTAGACCTTTGTATTTCTGAGGGTCTATTGCTCTGACTAACAATAGGATTCATCATAAAATGTCTCTTAATGTTTATTTTTCTTATATACTTATGTACATCCATAAAGGTCTGGAATTTGTTCAAACCCTTGGGTGGAGCAAATTTCAGACCCTTGTCCAGTAAATTCTTTTCATTATCCGTAAGTATCTGGGAGCTTAAATTGTATATCCCTTTACCTACCGTTCTCTCTTTCTTTTGCTTTTGTGCCCTTCTTCCTCCTCTAGTCCCCCTCCTCTTTCTCCTATTTCCCTGTATCCTTGTTCCTGTCTGGGAAAACCCCCATAGTTAGAATATCTGGGTCCACCATTTTGTCTCCGGGGAGCATGAGTTATTTCCCTTACATGTTGTGAAAGGGACCGACCTTCATTGGGATTATTAGGGTACCCATCTTCCCTCCTAAATCTAGGTCCTCCCTGTGGGTAATTTCGGAACTCCCCTGTGTGGATCTCTTCTGGGGGGAACATAATTACTCCCATCTCCTCTATGGCCAGGGGGACGTGGATTGTTATTCCTGAATCTGAGATCCCCAATATTATTTCGGGGGAATCTGTGTCCACCTTCTCTCATATTAGGGGAAGTATAGTAGTCCACTTTCAAATTACTAAAGCGGTTACTCGTGGGAACGTTGTAACCCCTATCGTTTCCCTCGTACCAACCTGAGGAGTCATTCCTTCTTCTCCCCAGATGAGGTACCTGGTCTCTATCAGAGGCCCTCGATGTCAACCTTCCCCTTGTCAGTGGGGGGGTAGACCCAACCAGTTGCTCCCTCCTCCACTGGGGACTGTGGGTCTCCCTCCAACCCAGAATCCCTATGTGTGAGTCCTTGTGTTTCTACTACTGGGCCCTGGCCCAACGGTCCAATCTCATTAGCTTTCTTTTGCTCTAGTATCTTATTCTGCCATTCAAAAACTATACCAGTTTTATAATCTCCCATGTCTCTGTTATATTTCTTCTTCTTTTTGAGTTTTTGTTTTCTTTCCTCTTTCTCCAATGCTTTTTTAAGGGCAAGGGATCTTTCTTTATATTCCTCGCTCTCCTTAAATGGTGAAAGTTTTTCCCTTATTTCTTTAATTTGTGCATCTAAAATAGGTAATTTCTCTAGTTTCCTGTTTTTTAAAAATTTCAAAAATCCTAGTCATGCCTCATTGAAGTATTTGAACCATTTTTCCAGGTTCATGTCTCCTTTTTGGGGACTCACTTCCCACCGGAGACTTCTGGGGACCATGCTATCTGCCAAATATTGTTCAAAAAAAGCGATATCCCACTGTGCATGTAATTCAGAAAACATAAGATTTTTGAGCCTAGTGAAGAGACCACCTATGTCATTATTCTCTCCATCTGAAATGGTGAAAGTTCCCTCAGTGTGGAGCTTACGAGTAGCTTGGTATTCAAAAACATCCATTGTGCAGAAAATTTGAAGGGTGTATATAAAAATATGTGTGAACGAATAAAAATAAAAATACAAATATAAAACACAATCCTAATGTGCAATAGTAGAGGAAGCTGCAGTCAGATTGCATTCAATAGGTAATAAAAATAGGAGAAAGACTGCGCTAACCCTTGTTTTCCAAATCACCTAACACAGCTGCAATTGAAAGATGTGAATTCTACACCCAAAAATTATGAAAAACAAGAAAAGCTGTGCTTGTGTATGTGACAAAAATTCAAACAGACCAATAACAAGTGTTACATTCCTGAAGAATTCAAATAATCAAATATTGTGATGAACCAACATAAAAAATCGATACGAGAAACAGTCTTTCATTGGTATCCTCTAATGTATCAATGACTAATAGATGAAATAGATGAAATAGTAAGTCCACAAGAAATTTAATCCATGCAAATAGTGATGAGAGAGTGTTCTTCACTTGATCCTCGGTATGCCTCGGTCACTCAAAAAAGTGAAACGAACGCAGATAGTGTGATAACGTTTAAAAGGCAAATATTTATTAAAAGTAATAAGCTCACATGTGTCCAAAAAGAATCAAGCTGTATTGTAGAATGGTATTCACAGTCACAGTCAGCGGTGGTAATGAGACAGCACTCCCGCCCGATCAATTTCGTCACCAAAAGGACGTCTTCCGGGGCATGGAGGCTGTCTCGTCTCATCGCTTTACATATACACCAACATCTCAGAGGAGGCCAATCACAGTGTTCGTTCGGGGGATATATCCCTCCCACATCTCCCATGACGTGCGAGCGTGTGAGCACGTCCGAACATGTCCTATGACCACATGAATGTGCGCTGCGCGCAACGTGGTCCGGAAATGGCTATGTTTGCGTTCCAAGGAAAACCACAGGCGGGCGAAAGGTATTGATGATACCTTATTGATCCGGACAAAAGCTAAATGTTAATCCAGACCGGCGCAAATTATGGAGTGAATTAATAACAGCACCAAAAAAGGGGATAATAGGTTGTAAAAGGAAAGGTGTAAAAAATTTGATATATATATATATATATATATATATATATATAAAAATTGGATGAGCAAAAAATTAAAAAATTAAATTAAAAAAATAATTAAATTTAAAAAGTTGGGAACAAATAACATATCCTATTATGGCTCTGTTGTGCACAATATAAAGGATATATATGAACTAAACTTTAGAACCCGGGAGAGAGGTTCTCTATGGCATATCAAAGGTATGATAAAAACAGGGATCATATAGTTGTAACGAAACAAAGGGAGGAATTTATCAAACGTGGGAGTGTTAGAATTAGAATTAGCCCAATATACCTCAAACCTAAGAGACAATCTTGCATATAATTACCAAGTGATCAAATGCAAATAGGTAGGTAAGTAATATAAGGGTCCATTACAGGAAAGACCCATATGAGCAAACGCAGAAATAGTCCTATTTTTTACTAAAGCCCACTAGCCGGAATATTAAGGGTTCCATAAGTTGTGAGATGTTATACACAATCTTAGGGGAAGGGGGAGAGGGCTGATATAACATCACTGCATATGTGGAATCAAGAGATGTCAATAAAACAGTTCACATCGAGATCTATATTCAGGCCTGAGGGGGAGTGGCTTTTCAGGAGAAAAATCCACTTAGTTTTCATTCTGGATAGTTCCCTCACTTTAAGGCTACCTCTCCAATTCGAAATAAAACTGTCGATCCCCATGAACAGGGTCCCATTGGGATTCCATGCGTGGACCCGGTCATAATGTCTGGAGACACTATGATTCGGGTATCCTTTCCGTATGTTGGCCAAGTGTTCACCAAGTCTAACACTTAAAGACCTCGTGGTTCTGCCCACGTATTGAAGGCCACACGGGCACTGAAGTAAATATACAACGTGGGTGGTTCGGCAAGTGATGAGGGATTCTATAGTGTAACTTTTTTTGGTTACTGTAGAGGAAAAATCAAGTGTTTTCCTTTTCTGAAGTTTATTCACCTGACAGACCTGGCATTGGCCGCATTTGAAAAGGCCCTTTAGATTGTGGAAAAAGGGGGTATTTATAGGGGGGGATCAATAACATTATGTACAATTTTATTCCTATAAATATATAAATATATAATGTATATGTAAGGCGGTGAGACGAGACAGCCTCCATGCCCCGGAAGACGTCCTTTTGGTGACGAAATCGATCGGGCGGGAGTGCTGTGTCGTTACCACCGCTGACTGTGACTGTGAATACCATTCTACAATACAGCTTGATTCTTTTTGGACACATGTGAGTTTATTACTTTTAATAAGTATTTGCCTTTTAAACGTTATCACACTATCTGCGTTCGTTTCACTTTTTTAAGTGACCGAGGCATACCGTGGAGGGTGATATCCAGGAAGCAGACCGGTGTGGCCCCGTGGAGGTCTATATCCACATAGACGACTCCTGACCCCTTATAATAAGGGGTCCAGGAGATCCGGTAAGGATACAACTGTTCTGGTGGAAGACTAGTAGCAAACCAATTCTTTTCTTGTCTGTGATAACGCCCCCTGCCGTACTAAACACACGTCAGACAATACACTGGCTGCAGGGCAGGCCAGCACCTCCAAGGTATAAAGGGCAAGCTCAGGCCATGTGCCCAATTTGGAGACCCAGAAGTTAAATGGGGCAGACCCATCAGTCAGGACATGTAGGCTTCTGCACACATACTGTTCCACCATGTTGCTGAAATGCTGCCTCCTGCTGAGATGTTGCTTATCAGCTGGTGGTGCTGTTTGTTGTGGCGTGCTGCTGGCAAAGCTTTTCCACATTTCGGCCATGCTAACCCTGCCTTCTGAGGTGCTGGCGGTGCCACAGCTGCGTTGGCGACCTCTTCCTCCTCCTCTGCCTTCACCTTGTGCTTCCACTAAGCCCCCGGTGTCATTTGGGAATGCCCCCAGCAGCGCATCTACCAGCGTGCGCTTGTAGTCACGCATCTTCCGATAACGCTTCAGTGAGGGAATTAAGGACGGCACATTGTCCTTGTAACAGGGATCCAGCAGGGTGGCCACCCAGTAATCAGCACAAGTTACAATGTGGGCAACTCGGCTGTAGTTGCGCAGGCACTGCAGCATGTAGTTGCTCATGTGTGCCAGGCTGCCCAGAGTTAAAAACAAGCTGTCCTCTGTGGGAGGTGTATCATCTGTGTCCTCCGTATCCCCCCAGCCATGCTCCAGTGATACCCACGAGCTGCGTTGGGTGACACCCTGCTGTGAACACGGTTCCTCCTCCTCGTCCTCCTCATCATCATCCTCATCCTCCAGAACTGTGCCCTGTCTTGAAAATTTTTGACCTGGCCTATGCTGGTGCAGGAACCCACCCTCCGAGCCACTTGTGAGTGACTGGCCTGATAACCGTGGAAATGACCCCTCTTCCTCCTCATCCTCCTGTGCCACATCCTCTTCCATCATCGCCTGAAGTGTTTTTTCAAGGAGACATAGAAGTTGGATATTAACGCTGAGAACAGCGGCACTGGCCATGTTGGTGGAGTACTCGAAACACCGCGGTATGGTACACAGGTCTCGCATGGAGGCCCACTCGTTGGTGGTGAAGTGGTGCCGTTCCGCAGAGTGACTGACTCGTGCATGCTGCAGCTGAAACTCCACTATTGCCTGCTGCTGCTCGCACAGTCTCTCCAGAATGTGCAAGGTGGAGTTCCACCTTGTGGGCACTTCGCATAGGAGACGGTGAGCAGGAAGGCCGAAGTTCCGCTGCAGCGCAGACAGGCGAGCAGCAGCGGGGTGAGAACGCCGAAAGCGCTCACAGACGGCCCGCACTTTCTGCAACAGCTCTGACATATCCGGGTAGTTTTTTAGAAATTCCTGCACCACCAAATTCAGCACATGCGCCAGGCAAGGGATGTGTGTCAAACCGGCTAGGCCCAGAGCTGCTACGAGATTTCGCCCATTATCACACACAGGCTTGAGGCTCAGTGGCAACAACCACTCATCGGTCTCTTGTTCAATGCCCGTCCACAGGTCCTGCGCAGTGTGGGGCTTATCCCCCGCCATCAGGTTGGTAAAGCTGTCCGTGTCCACCAGACGGAATGACAGCATTTCAAAGCCCAGGAATTTTGAAATGCTGGCATTCAGGGCCAGGGATCGTGAGTGGGTAGGAGGTACTTCCTCTTTCTCCCCAGTGTTTGGGAGATGTACAGCTGTAAGCTTCCATGGGACCATGTGGAAATGCTTGGACGGTGGCGGACATGGTGGCGTTGCTGTCACATCATCTGTTTGCTGGGTGGCAGGTGACACTGGCACTGTAGAGGTGGAGGAAGAGGCCGAGGCAGAAGAGGAAGCAGGAGGAGCCCGAGACCTTTCTTGGATTTTGAGGTGCTTATTCCACTGCAGCTCGTGCTTTGCATGTAGATGCCTGGTCATGCAGGTTGTGCCCAGGTTTAGAACATTTATGCCTCGCTTCAGGCTCTCATTGCACAGCGTGCACACCACTCGTGTCTTGTCATCAGCACATTGTCTGCCATGCCAGGGAATTCCTTTGAGCTGCCTTTGGTGTGCTAGGTCCTTGGGTGCGGTCGCTCCGCTTTTGCAACCTGCCTTCTCTTTTGCTGTGCTGGTGTCTCTGTGCGACCACCACCTCTTCCTCCAAACTGCACACGTCACTCGCATGACCTTCATTCCATGTGGGGTCTAGGACCTCATCATCCTCCACATCATCTTCCACCCACTCTTCACCACTGCCCTCCTTGTCAGACTGCACACTTTAGAAAGCTGCAGTAGTTTGCACCTGTGTTTCGTCATCTTCAGAGACGTGCTGCAGTGGCGTTTCCATGTCCTCATCCTGAAACAGAAGTTGTTGGGCATCGGTGCACTCAATGTCTTCCACTTCTGGGGCAGGGCTATGTGGATGGCCCATGGAAAGCACACCAGCAGAGAACTACTGAGACGACCACACGAAAGGTACCCGGTAGGTGTATCGGGACGGGGTCTTCACCTTCTGTAACTCACGTGGCTACGGGTTGTTGAAGACAAAGTCCTACTCCTGTACCTTTGCGGTGACGTCGTGCAGAGACTTCTACTGCTTTGTGTCCACGTTTGATGACGTCGAAAGATTTCACACGTCAGACTGTTCCTCCCGTCACCACTTCTCACCCACCTTCTACTACACCTCCTACTACTCCAGGATCTGGGGTGTACCTTACTTCCAGTACGCTCACTGCACACGTCAAACCTCCTTCTCCACCACCA
>BLSH010275841.1:129600-148914 GCA_018402905.1 Glandirana rugosa | reverse complement strand
CAGAACACGATTAAAGTAGTGTCCCTGACACACAAGCAGTTGCAAATGCACTGCACTTGCAAAAATGGCTGCAAACGCCCACCTAACAAACAGAAAAAATGCTTAGGTTTTATATGAGGCACTTTGCTTAGCAAACAAAATGTACTCTAGCAAACAAAAATCTCCTCTAGCACCCATCCACCAATAAATCGCTGTTTTTAATAGATTTTCTAAAGCTTATCTGTCTCTCACACCAGCAGCAGCATCCTCTCCCTACACTAGTATGAAATGATTTTCGAAAGCTAATCTCTCCCTCACAGTAGCAGCAGGATCCTCTCCCTACACTAGTATGAGATGATGTGACATGCAGCACTACATGACTCCAGCTTATATAGAGGCTGGGTCACATGATGCACTGGCCAATCACATCCATGCCATTAGTAGGCATGGCTGTGATGGCTTCTAAGGGCAAAGAGTGAAACGCTTGTTGATTGGCTGCCCTGCAGCTATTCAAAAGGCGCAAAAAAATACCCGAACCAGGACTTTTTCTCAAATGTTCGGGTTCGGGTCACGGACACCCTAAAGTTCGGTACGAACCCGAACTTTACAGTTCGGGTTCGCTCAACTCTAGGTGTGACTTGTCATGCGATTTGGACCTGTGAACCCTTTGCTACCAAGAGATTTAATCACTTGCTGGTATTCACCTCATCAGGCTAGAGCTACACAGGAGGTCTTAGTAGCTCAACAGCAAGAAGTAACAACTGACTTCTGCACAGATGGAGCAAATACAAAAGTAGTGGTGGTCAAATTTCTCCAATCTGTGTAATTGCTTGACTTATGTAGCTTAAGGCCCCCTTCGCATGGGCGCCTCCGTGAAACAGAATCCGCTTGCTCAGTAGGGGGATCTCTCTGCTGATCCCAACTGAGCAGGTGAATGATAGGTCCGTGTCAGTTCCGCTATGGGGCAAACGGATGGAAATGGACAACCTGTCCGTTTCCCTCTGATGCCATGCGATCTTATCCACCAGATGGATGGGGAATAGGACCACCAGCCGTCTGTTTTTGGTGGACAGGATTGAAGGTCCATCTGAAAGGGGCCTATGCCATAGGGAGGCATTTGCTCCATCTGTTTAGTGGTCAGTTGCTGTGAGAAAGAATTAATTGGTTACTAGTTTAGTAGCATGATTAAGCTAATATTTTTTTTTTTTTTTTTTTGTGTAGATCTGACCTAGTGAAATACCTATTAGCAAGATAATTCAAATCACCCATGTAACAAGATCCTTACACCCGAAAAGTTCAATAGAATATATGTAGCACATATTCAGTCAACTTAGTTTAGGCTAGATAACAGTCTTTTTGGTCCAGCTGGTTGAACCACCACCAGGAGCTCAGATCAGCTGACTATAGTCTATATAGTACAATAAGTCCAGGTTTGATGAAAAGAACAATAAATATGCAGCACTGGTGTCCAGATTGCAGTATCTCACGCTTTTTCTATGTGCGTTAATGCTTGTTTATCCACATTTTGTGCATTCTATGCTAGCTTGTTACGTTATGTCAGCCCAAAAAATGTTGAATACAGTTGAGGTTGCTGTGGAAGAGGTTGGGTAGTATGCATGGGAAATGTGTCAAAGCACACATTACATGTGTTTTTATGCACGGCCACTGCCATCAATAGGGTCTACAACATCTGTCAACAAATTAAACATAGACATAATTGCATAAGTATGTATCCATGGCCCTGGCCCCTAGAGGCCCAATGATAACCTCCAGAGCCAGAGACAGCTGACATTCATCTTCATAGGGTGGGTTACTAGGCATGGTGGGTGCAGATAGAAGAATTGAGTTGACAGACACTTTGATGATGCAGAACAAAAGAGATTTATTTTCTCTTAAAGAACCAGGGAGAGAGGGTTAGGGCCAGGACACCTTTGGGTGCGTGCAAAGGCACTTAACAGATTCCCATACCCACAAAAATAGGACAATAGGGTAATTGTATAGTCCCGCAGGCCTTCAAACTGAAACGGTGCCTTACAAGAGCTATTTCCTTTGGGACTGAACTTGTATTTTTGACTTCAACACAGATCGGTACACATACCAAACTTGGTATCCCCATTGTGTAGACCTGGTCATCTCGCAGCCTCCCACTGCAGCTTCATGAACTTGAACTCTCTTAGCAAGACTCCTTGGACTCCCACTGCCACTGGGCCCCTTGAACTTCACACAGCCGACCGCTGTATCTTCTGAGTGCCCCCACGCTCACCTGCTGGATCCCTTACTCGACCCTTCGGCCCAACTGCTGAACTCTCCTGCAAGTGTCACTCCCGCTATCCTGCTGGATCCCTAGCTTGACTTCTACCGAGACTTTCCCAACTTCTCCACCGTTCCTGGTTAGTGAAAATGGCTGCTCTGTACTCTCCTCTCAGACTCTGAACTCTGGCTTCTGATAACAGAAGTGTTGTCCCTTGAGGAGTGACAGTTTCCCCTTTACCTCTGGTTCACACTTTCCTCTGGTGACAGAAATGGTTGTCCTCCGTTAGCAACTCTGTCCCTTCACAAAGAGGGGTTCTCCGGCCGGCAGAACCTGTGCAACTTGGTTAGGCTTCCGACTTGAAGCCTCAACCCCATGCTGCTGCTTCTTGTCCTAGGTAGGCCTCAGAATGCCTAGAAACCAGGCGCTCCCGGATAGGCCCCATGCTTCTAGACTAGCAGCCGGGAGTCTTCAACACACGTTCACCCAGACAGCCATCCAGGTGGCACAGAACAGTGATCACCTGACTCCTCCCAAATAAATAGGCTCTCCCAGCAGGCTATGGGGCCCAGGAAAACCCCTACCAATTGGTTAGAGCAACCTATCCATTCATATTCCAAGTTCATATGCACCTTTTCATTCCAATGCCATAAGTAGCAATGCCACCCAGTGGCAGAATAGAGAGGTGCATCAAACTCAGAGTTAGGAAAAGAATAAGGAGATCCCCTAACAATTGGCCAGGCTAGTTACCACCCAGTTAACTAGATTTGACAACACCCCTGTTCAAGGCCAGGGTTCTATGTGTTTTGGGGAACATTTGGAAGGGTTTGTGTCCTTTTTTTATTTATTTATTTTTTTGATAAGCTAGAAATGTATATTATGTGCCAGCAATTTAAATTGTTTATTTTTTTTTATTTGTATGTGTAATTTTTGCTGTAGCGCATCCTATAGCAAGCATGAAAATATGGAAAATGAGAAAAAAAACCACAGACCCTTTGAGTGTGGTATGGATCATCACACAAGAAATAACAAAAAACATGTGAGATTCTTAAAGGAGTTGTAAAGTCTCATGGTTTTTCACCTTAATGCATTCTATGCATTAAAGTAAAAAACCTTCTTTGATGCAGCTGCCCCCAGAGCGACCCCTTTTTTTTACCTGAACCCGTCCGTTTCAGCAATGTGCATGAGCCCAGTATTTCTAGCTGCTGTCTCTGTCCTCATTGAATAGATTGATAGCAGCTGCTGTCAATCAAATCCAGTGACAGGAGAGTGGGGAGCGGGGCAGAGTCCTGCTGTCTGTGTCCATGGACTCAGCAGCACGACTCAGGAGCGCGCCTGCAGGGGTGCCCCCATGGAGAGCGGCTCTCCGTGGGGGGGCACCCGATGAAAGGGAGGAGCTAGAAGAGCTGGTGGGGCACCCCAGAAGAAGAGGATCAGGGCTGTTCTGTGCAAAACCCTTGAACATAGCAGGTAAGTATAACATGTTTGTTATTTTTATTTTAAAAAATGCAAACCTTTACAACCACTTTAAACTGGGGGTACCAGGCCACACGCACTCAACTTGAGAAGTTGCCATATTGCTGAGGTCAAAGGCCTCTTCTCCGCAACCATTCCCTGGTGGTTGGTAGGGTCTGCAGGTGGGGGGGACATATTGGAACCACACCACATGTTGTATCCCGCGAGGACGGGCGTTCTGATATTCTGCTGGCAGATTTTATTGACCAAATGCGAGAGACTGTATTGAACATTGTGAGTACCCTGTTTTAGAATTTATGCTTTAATAAACTGAACGTTACAGTATTATGCTATGAAGTTCCTATCTTTTATGGCATACGGAGTGAGAGTTTGCTGATGTTCGTAACCTTGATCTTCCTGCTCTGCTGTGGATGCGGTGGGAGAAACATCAATTGAGGATTGAACGGCCACCTTTTGGTCCCTGCAGAGGGCTGTATCTGCATGTGTGATTAGACCTTAGCTAGCGATAGCGGGTCTCTGCATCTGGTAAGGGTTTATATTTATCCCTACCTTGTCACTGGAGGTGTCTGCACGTTCTATGGTGGTGGAAGTAAGAGTGATCTCCATCTCTGGACTATATTAGGATTTTTGGATGTGTCAATTCTCTGCTTATTTTTCTTCACCACGGCTGACCTCTTCACATACCTTGGGACTATATAATTCAATGTATTTCTGTTCACAACTTTTTTCCAATTTTTTTCATTTGGAACATTATGCACGAATATGTCTATGTTAACAATTACTTAAGCTATACGCATTGAGCTGTTTTTTAGCACTAAGATTTTAGCGCAACAATTTTTTCTGTAAAGCATATTGGAACCTGGAAGCCCTCTTTAACAATATGCTGCGCCCCATATGAATGCATAAGGGGTTCATAGGAGCTTTGCTCATTCAAAAAAAAAAGTTGTAACCTAGAAATAATGATACCCAAATGTTTGACAAGTTCTTTATTAGAAAAACAAAAATTCTCAAAATAGTCCCTCATTGCAAATCCATTGTCAGTCAAGTTGTCCAGTGATGAAGAGCCACTTCAGTCACGATACCCGATGGCCGACAACCCACCAAAAGAAAAAAAATATGTAACCATAGAGACATATCTTGCTCATTCGCTTGTCACCCCTCAAATGGAAAGTCCAGTGGATGACAGCTGTTATATACAAGGGGTAGGGTCTTCCATATATGTTCAATGACATAACAGGGATTCTGCCCCTTTGCTTACATGGGCAGGGATTCCTGCTCATGTAAGTGTATGGTGCTGTTGACATCACTGGTTGTTAAGGACAGAAAAAGGCTGATAGCAAGTTCAGGTAGCTACACTGCTTGCATTAAAAAATATATATTATAAAAACGAATGTATTTATGTTTACAGAGCTGCATTCATGTGTGACATTTACATCTACTTAGAGTTGAGCACAACTATGTAGTTTGGGTACTCTAATGAAGTAAACTTATTAACTACTTTTTTTGCATGAGATTCACAGAGCACACTAAGTGAAAACATAATTATTACCTTTCGTTGCAATTTACCATTTTAGCATAGATCTCAAGTTCGATTTATTCCCTTTTTTGACCCAGAAGGAATATATGCTTGCAGACCGTGTTGGTATTTAATTAACTGTCATCATTCTCTAAATGAAAAGATGATGTGTATTAAAAAAAATAATTAAAGTGCACCGGCATGTTTTATGCTTTCACTGCTAATAATTAATGCTGATATATTTATTATAATAATTAATGATTGAAGCCAGTAATTTTAGATTTTTTTATTCCATTTAATTGTATATCTGTGTGTTACATTTATGTTACATTTTCAGAATAAGGACTATTAACCAACATTATGACCGAAAACAAACACAGGGTTTTCAGATTAATAGACTCTAATGTTCTCTGGAAATCATGTTAATGGTGGTTAAAAGACAACAATAATGTAAAATCACAGCTTAGAAAATGATGGATTTTTGTTAATAAGTGAACGTGTTACGAGCACCGTAAAATGATAGCCTGAGATGTATGGTCTGGCTTTCATCAGACAATGTAAAACTCTTGTCAAAACTTCATTTCTCTTTTGGGCAGAGTTTGTCAAGTTATAATAAAGCTGACGCCAGAAGAAGAAATTGTACAGAGAAATTATGAGGTTGAACTTTCATTATAAACTATGGAGGTAGAAACACAAATTTTGGGGATTTTAGGGGTTCCTTCCTGCCAGCACATGTTGAATAAATAATTTTACCCACTCTTCGTGCTATGCACCAATACCTACCAATGAAGTAAAAAAAAACACTTTATCAAGCTTAGCTCTAAAATTTACCACCAGTAGTGACCCCACCAAGTTGGGCTCTTTCCACTAAGGAGCAGATAATATAAGTAAATAAATACAAATACTACAATAAAAGAAAGTATCCATCAAACATCCAGACAAGACTTCACAATAATGGTGAACCATAACAAACCAAATGTAAATTGTGGTTATTAAATAATTGAGTTAAAGTGTCCATGTACATCCAAAATGTCCATTTAAACTTTTCGGTGTAAATAAATAACTTCCACCAAGTGTTTATTTACTCCATACAGCAAATCTTTTGTGCTCCCCTTCCACCACACTCACCAGATTTTTATGCTTCTCTTTTTCAAGAAAGGCATATGAGCTTAAACACTGCTTCTAGGGATACAGCCTCCTAAGTCTGTATATGGTTTTACTTCAAGATTCCAAACGGGTAGGATACACTACCGTAACTATCAGTGGTAATTTTTAGCGCTGGGTTGATTAGTGTTTTCATTGGTTTTCATTTCATACTTCATTGGTATTTGTTACATCCTGAATAAGCCTAATACGTCATTCAATTCATTCATACAGTCAAATCCCCTCTGCTTTCTGACATTTCAGGGTGTGTCAGATAGTGTGACCCCCCCCCCCACTGCTTGCTGTGGTTCCTCCACATTATTTCTCCTGGATGCCATTGTCACCAGGACTGAGAGTGAGCAAAATCTCCTATTTTAAGTGTTGGGAATAGAAGGGGAAGTCTTCCAATGGATTACCTCTTTCTTCCTGTTGTGTCTGTGTGTTACCAGATGGTGAACTGCAATATCGGAGGACTGGAGATGCTACTACGGAAATTTACTATCTGCTGCTAGAGAGAATGAGCCCTTTAGGAACTGACCATACAGTCATCTAGTTATCTTTGCACTGCCTGAAGGCTCGACTGGAACTATTCTCATGTGCACCTAAAGTACAACTGGGCCCCAATTCTAGCTGGCTGAAGAGTTAGGACTAAAGACTGTCCCTTTGCAGCTATTACACAGGGACCTTCACCTATTGCTTATGCTAAGAGGTAACCGTCAGGGGACATTGTGCTATATCCTAGCCATTCTCCTAGAGTGCACGCTAGACAAATTGTAGCATTATTATTCACAGTGAAGTTAATGTTTATGTGCACTATTTATTGTTGGCTTTGCTGACGTATCTGTGGATTTAAGTTTAGTGGTTACCTCTGTATAGTGGTTACCTCTGTATAGTGATTATACTGTCTAGCAGACTGTGTCTGACTCTACCTTGTGTGTGTTAATTTATGTTTAAACCACCATTTATTCTATCCCATACCAATACTTTGGGGTTGGTTTACTAAAGGCAAATAGACTGTGCACTTTGCAAATGCAGTTGTTCCAGAGCTTGGTAAATGAAGGGAAGCTCTGTTAACTTTCATCATCCAATCATATGCAATCAAACTGCTTTTTTTTCTTTGCATGTGATTGGGTATTCTTTGTAAAGTATAGATTTAATACCTCCTTTAATAAGCTCTGGAGCAACTGCACTTGCAAAGTGTACAATCCATTTGCCTTTAGTAAATCAACCCCTCAAGCTACATTGCAGAATAACTTCCCAAAACCTCCACATATGTACCTAGGCAGTCACTAGAAAATATACTTGCACACTAAAAATGAGTGTGTATTACTGGGGATGAGTGTTAGATAGTTTTGGTCAGTATGTACAGTAGTGTAAGCAGCATCGCTAGAGATGTTATATCTGCATGAAATGCACCCGTGTCCAAACTTTGGACACTTAATAATATTTGCAAATTTTAAACAAGTGGTCAGAGCTCATTCACACAGGTCTGAAGGTACATACAGCATGGAGGCAGCCTATGTTAGTTAATAGAAAAACAGCAACTGTATGGACTATAAAACAAAAAAACAATGTATCTGTAAAAATTACAGGTATAAAAAAGACCTTCTATAACACCAATAGAAGGGAAGGATGTTGAAAGCACTTCTGTGCATGTTTAGTTACAGAACTCAAAAACAAAACAAAGCTATAATTGGATAATCATGTAATCTATGCCAACTCACCAAATAGGTGCAGTCACAGCAGCCAAAATAATTATAACCACTTTAAAAAAAGGACCTAATCAAAGATTGTGGCCCAAAGCATGCAGTAGCTGCCTAAATGGACACATTTCATGGTCAGTTTAAAAAGTAGTATAAACTGTGTTAGTATCAAAATTGCAAAGACGTGGGAGTGCGCATGCGTGGGTGATCCAAGATGGCTGCGTGAGACGGGACTTCCACAGCACTCGAGAATCCCAGAGCACCGATAGCTGCCCATCTTATGCAGCACAGGACCCCTGAGCACACCGTGCTCCCCTGAATATGTCCAGGGGCCCAGTGCAAAGAGACTTCGGCCCGCAATTTTGGTCGGTGGAACCGACCGGGTGTACCAAGATGGCCGCCACGTCCACGAGGCAGACACAAGGAGGAGAAGGCACACCAGAAGGAAGGCTAGTGATTGCACCAGCATCCCTAACTTTCACACCACAGGCCCAGAGAGACTCTGTACAGGGCCTCAGCCCTTCTCCAACATCCACAGAATCCCTTCTGGGCAGGGAGTTTGGATTCTCAGCAGGCTCTCCCTCAGGCCTACCGCAATCCCCTTACCAGGACATCAACATCCTCAATACCCCTATTCAGCACTCCCCCTCTCTACCAGAAATTAGGAGAACTGCTGGATAGAGGTCTGGCCACCACTACCGTCAAAATAAAGGGGGAAATGAAAGCAAATTTTCAAAATCTGGGGGCCCGCATGGAGGTCATAGAAAATAAACTGGATATGAGTTTCCCACACCAACCAGAATTCTGACCATATCCAAGTGCTTCAAGAGCTGCTCTCTCCAGATTAGACGAATTGGAAAATCGCTCTCGGCGACATAATTTTTGGATCAGAGGGATTCCTGAGTCATTTACGGACTCCTCCCAAGTGGTCCAGGACATTATCAAAAATGTAATTCCAAATATTCCTTCACACCGTCTAGAATTGGACAGAGTTCATAGAGCTCTAGGCCCCCCCCAGGAGGGACGGCACAACCAGGGACATCATTACCAAACCCCACTTCTTCGCTGTGAAGGAAGAGGTGATGAAACAATCCAGGGTTGCCAACCAGTTATCCTATCAAGGACACCCTATCCAGATCTATTCGGACCTGTTCCAGGCCACTATCCAGCGGAGAAGGTCCCTGAAACCACCTCGCCTCCAAAAACATAAAATATTGGTGGACATTCCCCTTCATTGTGAAATTCCTCTATAAGTCTAAACACCATTCTTTCTCCACTCTCCCGGAAGGAGAGAAAATTCTTCTGCACCTACATCTCACTTCGCAAGAAGCTGATATGGACACTTCAAACGGAGGTCATGGAACAACCAAGAGACCCCCCCCCCCGACCAGTCCCCTGACCCCACTCTGGAACAAGTCCAAATCGAAGAAATCCAAGGAAAATTACTTAACCTGAGGGCTGATTTGACACAGTCGTTTCTTGTTATACTGGGTCAGCCTTTATGTTAGAGGACCCCTGGGTTTGCCTGAACTGATGGGAGGCCTTTGCGCATCTCCTTTACATTTTTGTTACAATTCATCTTAAGGTTTTTCCTTGACTTAAAATGCTTTTTCATTCCAACAGGATCTACAGTCTTCATAGAAATGACATTTGGTAATTCTGTTGATGTCTGGCTCCCCCTAGGGGTCAGATGTTGGTTTACTCTCTGATCTGAGGGTTTGGGCCCGAGTGGGTCGGTGTTTCCCGGGGGGGGGGGGTTACCCCTCAATCTATGGTGAATTCCAGTGCCTCTCTTCAGGCGGGTGGGGCCCCCTTCTCTGGCACACCACTTGAGGTGGGTCGGGGGGGCCCCCATCCGGCTGGATGGGAATCTCCACTATTGTCCCCAATTTTGAATGGCTGTTCCTTCCTTGGGTAGTAACTGAAGTTGGTTATCAATTTATAAAACAGTTATAGTTGACCTGAGGAAGAGTCCTACACTTCTCAGTTTGTTAAATCTGTTTTGGCTTTCTTATTGCCCTCTCTGGTTATGACCCTTTTAACAGCCGTCACGTTGATTTACACAAAGACAGCATCAGCTCTTCTCTATACATATTGGTCACCCCCTCGTGTGGGACACCGCCTGATTTTGCTTACGAGCCCTTTAGGGTTGGGGGCAAAATGGTGGGCCTTCTCCTAATAGACGTGGGCCTTTCCTCCCCAGTTATCCCCGAGCAGGGGAGCGACAAGGGTTAGCCCCATGAAACGGTAATGGGATCTCAGTTACCTTCTTTAATACGGGTCCAAACCCATACTTCAAGTTTGTCTATGTGTTGGTTAAAGGCTCTTAATACTTTTTCATAGCTTTGATTAGAAATGGGCTCTGGATTCTCGGGTGCTACCCATGTGCCTCCCCCTCCTCCTCCTCAGACACCACGGTCTCTGGGGAAGAGGGAGTCTGAACTTAGTTTCAGATACTTTTGGTGTGTGTCCTCCTCGGGGGGGGGAATTACCCCCCCCCGGATACATACATGATTGGAAGATGGCGTTGTACACATCTTCATATCTTGTTTGGTTTTTTCTTTATCTTTTCTTCCTCTTCTTAGCCCTTTTCTCCTTTCCTCCTTTTTCTATACACAAGGGAGAGCTAACCCATTAGCTCTTTGCACTCCCTTCTCAGTGGTCCAGAGGTGAGACTGGCAGATTGTTTCCTCAAGGGATGTCCGAAATCACTAACTGGAGGACTTCTTCACTTCTAAGCAAGGTAAGTGACGCACAGATCTATTACTTCCTTACACCTCTGCTCCATGGCTAACATTAATTGTTCTACATTGAAACTGGCCACCCATAATGCTCAGGGGCTTAATTCCCCAGTTAAACGCCACAAAATATTTAATTGTTACAAATCTCAACATATTGATGTAGCACTAATTCAGGAGACGCACTTCCCCCTTAAGTTCAGTCCACAACTCCTCCACCAACACCTCCCAGTTTTCTACCTGGCGGGCACGGAAAGCAAAACTAAGTGAGTAGCTGTTCTATTTTCCAAATGATGCAACTTCTCCTTGAAAAGGGGAGTACAAAGATGCTAATGGCAGATTTATCCTAGTAAAGGGGTGGATGAATGGCCATCTGTACTCCTTCGTTTCTTTTTATGCCCCTAATAAAGACCAAGCTGTCTTCTTCTAAACCATGCTTCAGGCTCTGGAACCCCTTCTAGAGGGGACTCCCATATTTGGGGGTGACTCAAATGTAGTGTTTGATCAGGGGTTAGATAAATTGAACCCAATGAAAAAACATGTTTAACTCGCCCTGCAAAAGCTAGCCTTAAAATTGCTCGCCTCTTACATTTCAGGGGTCTGGCAGATGTCTGGCGGGATGTACACCCTGCAAAAAGGGACTTTAACCGCTTCTCAATCCCTCACCAATCCTATTCATGGATTGATCACATTCTGATCCTCTCCAACAAACTCCCACTAGTGCTTAATTCGCAAATTGTAGACACTCCAATCTCGGACCACTCGCTGGTTACTATGTCCCTCATATGTGATTCCCCAGGTCGCTCTACCTCATATTGGAGACTGAATGAATCCCTTCTCAATGACCCAGTAACAGTCACTATCATTGAAAAAGCCTTGAAAGAATATTTCTTGTTAAACAACACTGATGAGGTCGCGGCGGAAACACTCTGGGTGGCCCATAAGGTGTCAATAAAGGGGACATTGATCCAAATCCTGGGTGGGCTCTCCCTGGTGGTCCATGGGCGAACTCCCTGGTGGTCCTGGGTGGCAATCCATAGGGGGGATGTGCTGATAAACAATCAGTGCTGACCTCCCTTGTCAGGAGAGCTGCTGATCGGCTCTCCTCAACTCATGTCTGCAGACGCGAGTAGAGGAAAAGTCGATAAACAGCTCTTCCTGTTTACACTGTGATCAGCCGTGATTGGTCAAGGCGGACCACGTGGTAAAGAGCTACCGATGGAAGCTCTTTACCGAGATCGGTAATGCGGTGGGTCAGTCTGACACACCGCACCACCAGTCGCCGCGATGTGCACCCTGTGTATGCTCTATCATGGGTTATCCTGAAAGATGTCAATAGACGTCTGGTCAGGATAACTGAACCACCGCCCGGCCGTCATTTGTCTATAGGCCAGGAAGTGGTTAAACTCAGACAATGTTGTCCCATATATACACTTAAAGCGGTAGTAAACCCGCTGACAGAAATAAAAATAAAAAAAAATCCTGCAAGAAAATCGCATAATATGTTAGTATGCATCGCATACTAACATATTATGAAATACTTACCTTAGAACGAGGCCCCCGATGCCCGAGTTGGTCAGCGCTAAGGATGCTGACATCTTTGTCCTCTTCTGTCTTCCGGGTACGCGGCTCTGGCGCTGTGAGTGGCCGGAGCCGCGTGACGTCACTCCCGCGCATGCGCGCGGGAGCTCTTCGCACCGGCAGCCAGCTCTGAGTTGCCGGCCGCCTCGGCCGGATCGTCAGAGCGCATGCGCCGCTAATGTCAGCGGCTGCATGCAGGGCAAATATCTCCTGAACCATGCAGGTTTAGGAGATATTCTTTTTACCTACAGGTAAGCCTTATTATAGGCTTACCTGTATGTAAAAATTGATTTTAGGGTTTACTACCGCTTTAACTAGACATCACCCTGAACCGAATAGGTTTGCATCCAATTCCTCACTGAGGTAATAATCATAGAGTCCTGATGGACCCTAACAAATTGCACCCCAAAATAGGATGCCATGTGTGTCCATTTAGGCAGCGACTGTATGCTTTGGGTCAATCATTTTTGATTGGGTCCTTTTTTATGTGGTTTATAGTTATGTATCTCCCCCCAGCTGGAACCTGGGAATCATAGCAAACGTCCAAAGTTCTGACCACTTGAGTTCTTGTGAAACTAAGACCACTTTGTTTGCTGTATAGCTTTTAGCTAGACAGCCTTCTTCTTCAGGCCAGACCCACCATAGCTGCACTTCTACATACAGCTGCCAATATATATTGTAAGGATGACCGCAGGTCAGCCTTCATTTGTAGGAGGAGTCTGGGTCACTTATAACCCAGCCTCCTCCTACTGGCTCTCACTGCATTTTGTGGGAAAGTTTTGCTGAGGCGTGTTGTCATTTCCGGTTCCGGTTTTGCATCGTCCGTCATTTCACAGGGGACAGGTCGGACGTTTCCTTAATTTCTCAGAGGTACCACTGGGGGCCGGGTAAGTCGGAGGGCCCAGTATCCCTGTGTCTGGATGGCATTTCGGCTGGCAGGATGGGGCATACATGGGCTGACATAGTCAGGCGCTCCCTGCTGCAGCAGGACGGGGTGGGGGGGATCGGAGCTGCAGGTGGATAGGCATGGCACACTAGACGATGCAGGGTACAGTCTGCAGTGTGCATGGTGCCATGGCTGCTTTCTGGCAACCACAGGCACTGGGTGAGTGGTCAGAGCACAGCTGGGTCGGAGTTATCTGCTGACAGTCGGGAGGGGACATGAGGATACACATACTGAGGTTGGTTTGCTTCCAAGTATTGATGCTGGGGTGGTGCATACGTGTTGGTTGGGATTTGTGTCATGTCATCTGTCCAAGTGAGCTGATCTCTTCAGGCCAGCACAGGGGTCCACATGTAAGTTGCCAAATGTACAGAGCACACATCACTGCGAATCAGGGCGGGTATAGGTGGCAAGGGTCGGTGCACAGCTATGCCCTGCATGTCAGCCGGACAGCTTGCGGGGGCACTCCTGGGACCGGGGGCACCCCTCCGGATAGTGTGGGGGTCCCCAACAGGGTGAATATGGTCCGCTTGTGCTCAGTGGCAATCTGACAGGGGTCAGCCTGGTGGTCCTTGTGGATCACGCTTCCTGGCATTGCAACCCTGACATGCCCCTCCTGTCCATGTCACCTAAGGAGCTCGTCTGGGGGTGCATCTAGACCAGACTGTAGGACATGACACTTGGGTTACACTCCTGGGGGCTCATGCTGCATCAGGCCATGGTCATTTCATTAGCAATCCCTCGGCCCACGTTCCTGGGCCTCGGGGAGGGACACTAGGGCTCATTTCTATTCAGCATTTAAAAGGAAAAAAAATAGTTTTAATTTCATCCAGCATTTCTGATAGGGGGAATTTTTCACTCTTGTTCGTACTGGCTCAGCTCTCCTTCTGCCCACATTGGGCCACGGAGGAAGGTGCAGCACATCATTTCAATGGAAAAAAAAATAATGTGTTTTCATTTCATCCGGCATTTCTGGTAGGGGGAATTTTTTTGCTCAGCTCTCCTTCCGCCCACATAGAGCCACGGAGGAAGAGGAGCAGCGCATCATTTTCATAAAAAAAAATGAGTTTTCATTTCATCCGGCATTTCTGGTAGGGGGAATTTTTTTGCTCTTGTTCGCACCAGCTCAGCTCTCCTTCATCAGGCCACGGACATTTCATTAGCCATCCTTCGGCCCACGTTTTGGGGCTACGGGGGAGGGGCACATGGGCTCATTTCAATCAGCATCTCTTTTTCCAAATAAAATCAAAGGAAGGGGGGACAGGTTGCTCATGCAGGGCTTACAAAGACATTTTTCCATTTCAGAGTAAGGTTACTACAGTAAGCTTCATGCGGCAACAGGAACTTACCACAGGGTATTCTTCCATTTCATACAGCACAGCTCGTAGGGGGGATTCTTTGGTCTTGCTGGTACAGCTCTCCTTCCGCCCACTAGGGCCATGGAGGAAGGAATAGCACATCCTTTCAAAAAAAAAAGTTGCACTCAGCCTCACGTGGCAACTGGTATCTTATCATGTCAAGTGCTCGCTTCCATTTCTGCCAGCATGGCTTGTAGGGGTATTACTTTCTGGTATTCAACTTTTCGGCTCTCCTTCCACCCAGATCAGGGCCACAGAGGAAGGAGCAGCATATCATTCCAACAAAAAAAAGCTTCTTATTTTGTTCCCTTTCTTAGTTTACCATTCACCAAGCTCAAGCAAACTACCGCAGCTTGCCCAGTCAGTAGACAGATTGGGGAGTGTTTCTCAGGCCAGGCAGGAGGGGGGTCATTCCAGGGTTAGGTAGCTTACGTATCAGGTCCCCTCTCTTTAGTCATTTGATTAGGACAGAAGAGAGTCTTTGCTGGGAATTTCATTGCGCTCAGTTCGGTAGATACGAGATACGGTTGGTTCATTTCTATCTCACACCGATAGGTTGGGGGTAGGTTGGCATTCCACCAGCACATTGTCACGACCTGTCACATCTACAGGTCTCACAGATGGTGTAGAGTATTGGTTAATTGGCTTGTGCGGTGGCAAGTCTGCACATCTGTGTCACATAGGTCCCACGCATTTCATATGTCACACGCATTTCATTTCTCATACCTCATACAGGTGCCTGTCACGTCTTCAGGTACTGTTAGGTCTGAGCAAGCGTTTTTAATTGCCTGTGTATGCCCAGGCAGCTCAACCTAGCCCTTCCATTTGATCACGTCTATCATATGGAGGTACAAAGGGTAGGGGATTCCAGGTTTATATGGCTGACGTCATTTCATAGATCATAGTAACATGCTCATGCACTTTTTGATTACGTAGGTCATGTCACAAGCCGAGGATATAAGAGAGTACCCATCCAACCCCCCGTCGCCCTCCGAACATGGGGGGCTCCCCTTCTCTGAGATCATGTACTATTCCCAAACTGATGGCGGAACTACAACTTAGGGGTATCTCATATCTAGCTTCGGCAAGAAAAGCAGAATTATTTAGACTTTTGTTCCCAAGAGCCTCAGGGTCAGATGTGGAACAAGTGACCCTACGCTCAGTAGCGTCCTTTTTATTTTTTTTGTGCTACTCTAGTTCTTTGGTCACCTCCGGGCTAGAGCTAAGGGCCAGGGTGGAAGCTTTGGAAAGTCGTCCACACGTGGTGCCGGATGGGGCGGCCACGTCAGGGCTTTTCGGAGGCCCTGGCACTCCATCGGTGCCAAGTAGTGCACTTGCTTTATCAGGTACCAGTGTAGGTTCTCCCTTGGTCACTCCAGCCCATTTTATCCCGGCAAATGTCAAGAAGGACATACTGGAAGGGAAAGACGTTAATAGGTCTTGACTAAGCCGGGTGAATGTTCCCTTGCTATGGGCCTGGTTGGCGGAGCACCCTTCTTCCACCATCAGGGAATTTTTTGATCTCAGGTTTTGCTACGGGCTTTCACACCGGTTTCGTTGCCCTTCCGCAAGCGGTCTTCGATGCCCTAACCTACAATCCCATAGTAGTAACATGGATGCATTGTTGCAATCGGAAGTCGACAAGGGGTTCGTGATAGGCCTATTTCCAGAAACACCGTTTTGACAGCTGCAGGGTCAGTCCAATCGGGGCATCTAAAGGCAATTTTAACAATAAACTTAGTTTGGCTACAACTTGTCAGCCCCTCATTCTTCATAAGGTCATCAGCCTTATTTGAGTTTTATCCTATAGTAGCTGCCGCTCAGGTCTGGAGTCACTTGTGGGTCGGACAAATGGTTTATGTCTTGACAGACAATGTAGCTGCCGTTGAAATTATCAACAAGGGCAGATCTAAATCTTTAGTAATCATGGCCTTCCTACGCAGGTTGACTTGGCTCTCACTTCAAGGGAATTTTCACGTCAATTGTGTTTTTGTAAGAGGCGTAGAGAACGTGGCGGCTGACGCATTATTACGCTTTAATCACTCATTATTTTTCAAGAGGTCCCGGAGGCAGACCAGTGGGCCACCGCGTGTCCGGGTTACTCTCTGCTCAGGCTGGATTGAGCCTTTTTCAGGCCAGGGCCAGGGAGCTGATCACTAATTCTCTCTTAGCGAATACTAGGAAAGCATATGACACAGCTTGGCAGGCTTTTCAGTCTTTCAGTTTCCTCAATCAGATCGGTTCAGTATTCAATATATTCTAGCGTTTATTTCTTAGTCTAATGTCTAATCCGAGGTACACTAGTGATGAGGCCTACGCGATTGTGAGTATGACAGATGAGAGCGATGGGGAAGACTCACTGTCAGATTCAGACTCACCAAATCGAGTTGATATTCGACAGCGGCTCCATGACAGATAGCTCTGACAATTGGGTGGTCCCTGCTAAGTTCAGGCGTACCAGATCCCGTTTAGCTGGCGCTGAGGTGCAAGAACCGCAGGGCTCTCATATGGAGCAGAAACCCAGTACTAGCGCTGCTACCCCTTCTGGTGACCTGGCAAGCACCAGCGGCCTAGTACATCCTGGTCATACAACCAGCACTGCAGTAACACTTGGTGACGTGGCGAGTCCCATAAGCGCAGCCGCGAAGAAGAAGAACACAGGCCCGCAGAGCCAATAGTGCCCTTCCTGATGCGCTTGCAAACGCTGATTGGCAACCCACCACTAATGCAGCGCCCGTACTTGCCCCATTCACTACCCAACCCGGAATTCAGGTGAATACAGTTGATTTTAGGGCCATTGATTTTTTTTCACTGTATTTCACCGAAGATCTCTATAGTTCTATTATGGACCAAATCAGTTTATACGCTGGTCAATACATCGCCGCTAATCCCCATTTGTCCCTTGCCAGAAATTGGAAACCAATTACGGTTTCCGAATTTAAGACCTTTTTGGGCCTCACCCTCAACATGGGCATACATCATCTACCTGAATTGCGGTTATATTGGTCCAATGACTCAATTCATCACATATATGTCTACTCTGCTTCCATGGCCAGGACACGATACAAGCAGATTCTGCGGTCCATGCACTTCAGTGACAATCAACTCGATCGTCCATATGGAGACCCTGAATTTGACCGGCTCTAAAAAATTTGGCCCTTCATAAACCACTTCAACCAGACGTTCGCAGCACATTTTATTTCCAACCAAGTTGTGTGCGTGGATGAGTCCCTGATTAAATTTGCTGGCGGTCTTGTCCCCAACAAGCGTGTTAGGTACGCCGGCTGCAGAGCTGATTTATTTAGGGTGACAGCAATAGTGTTTGCTCCCACCATATATAAAGCAGCGACTCCATCGATGTTGGCGGTGATTTCACCACCACTGTTAAAAAAAGAGCAAATATACCGGAGCATAGGGGCATTGGTGGAAATTGGGACGGATTGCCCCTATGCTCTGGTATATTTTTTTTTTAAAGTGGCTATGCCACCATTAGAAGTGGGAGGATGAAGGGAGGTGTTCTAATGGTGGGCATACCCATTGACTCTTTTTTTCATAAAAAAAAGAACATTACAATATATGCCCAACAAGGACCAGCGACATACTAGTATGTTGCTGGTCTTCTCAGGCTCTCCTGTCCCACCGGGGAAAGTGAGAATGCAGCTGGTGGTTCCGCCAGCTTACCATAGAGCTGATTGAAGACTAGAATGGCTCCAATTATCTCCATGGCCTAAGAAACCGGAGGCTACGAGCATTTTGTGACTTCAGTTTCGCCAGATATAAACAGCGCCATTGGGAAATTGGGGAAGCATCTTATCAAACTGATTTTGGTGTGGTCAGATGCTTTAAGGGCTGGGGAAAGATCTAGAGTTTATATGCGACAATACCTATTTTTATCATAGGGGATATTTAAAATCCCTGTGATAAAAATAAAAATGATAAAAAAAAAAGAAAAAGATGAAAGGGACAGTGTAAAAATAAAACAAAAAGCAAAATGAATAAAAAATAAATAAAAATGCACCCCTGACCCCCGTGCACGCGCGCAAAGGTGGACGCAAGCGTCAGTTTCATGTCGTATGTAAACAACAATTTCACCATGCATGTGAGGTATCACCGCGAACGTCAGATCGAGGGCAGTAATTCTAGCAGTAGACCTCCTCTGCAGATCTAAAGTGGTAACCTGTAAAGGCTTTTAAAAATGTATATAGTTTGTTGCCGCTTCGCGGGTGTGCGTCATTTTTAAAGCATGTCACGTTTGGTGTCTATGCACTTGGCATGAGATCAACTTTTATATTTCACCAAACATTTGGGCAAAATAGTATGTTTTTGTGCATTAACATTCAAAAAAGTGTTTTTTTCCCCAAAAATTGAATTTGAAAAATCGCTGCGCAATTACTTTGTGAAAAAAAAAATTGTAACACCCACTATTTAAATCTGTAGGGCCTCTGCTTTAAAAAAAATATATAATGTTTGGGGGTTCAAATTTTTACTGCGTGTGGGCGCTTCGCCGTTGTTTGATATATGTAAAAATTTTCGGAAATGTCCAATGGTGAAATCTAGACGTCTCCTCCAGATGACGATCTTAATGACGGGAGCTAGACTGCAAGCGCCACTATGGAGTGTACGTAC
>BLSH010275841.1:108034-122004 GCA_018402905.1 Glandirana rugosa | reverse complement strand
GTGGGTGGGTGCTAGATAGATGGTGGGGGGGGAGTATTTTGTGACCTGGCAGCGCTGTGGGCATTACACATCACCCACAGCGCTGCAGCACCTCCTCTCTCCCCCCTCTCTCCTCTCACACTGCACCGATCGGTGCGGAGAGGAGAGAGAAGCCGGCGCTTCCGCCGGCTTGTTTACATGTGATCACGCCGTCATTTGACGGCGCGATCACGTGGTGAAAGGCCGCGCACAGCGGCCATTCACCGGGATCCGTGATCAGTCGGGTCCCCCGGACCCGACGGTCACGGATGTTCCCGTGTGCGCGCCCCAGGGGGCGCGCGGGAACCGCGATTCTGGGAGGACGTCAATAGACGTCCTCCCAGAATTAAGCAACCGCCCTGTAGACGTCAATTGTCTATGGGGCGGTTGTTAAGTGGTTAATATTGTTCGCGGCTCAGGTCTGAATTTTTTTTATGTTCAGGAGTTCTGGTTCGAACCGAACTGGGGGGTGTTCGGCCCATCACTAGTCCTCAACACAAATAGGCAAACAGTCCTATATCTATGGGGTTCAATGTAGCAATGAACAGGACCTAAACTTCCAACACTCAAATTTGGAATTATGTACAATCCAGGCTAACCAGCACAAAGATCCTTCCTGGAGGCATGGGCAGAAGTGTTCTTTGAATAGTAGTGTATTCACATGTTGTAAGATGCATTGTGTGTATAAGAAACCACATATAAGATGTGTCTCTTATAACATAAAGTGCAACAATTCTATACCAAATGACCCTTTATGAATTAGCTGGGTGTTTTTTTTGCCCAGTAGGGCGAACCAGGTGGGCATTGGACAGTAGAGATAAGCCAGTTCACTTGAGCCAGATGTCATGGTAGTACTCATAAAGCAGTCCAAATAATCACAAACCAGTTCACATTCCTAAATGTAGTGAAAGTGTCTCCCCCTCCCCTAAAAATCAAGAGTCACCCTCTGTGTGACATCAGTTTAAGCCAAGGGTGTCTTAGGGGTTGGGGATTCTCACTCCATAACACTCTGAAAGTTTAACAGCAGGATCCCCATTAGATCCCATCAGGTGAGCAGAAATTACTGGTGGGGGGAGAGATGCCTACTCTCTTTGAGTACAAGTCTGTACTTTGTATACCAGTAAGTGGTCCTTTTGGCTCCTTTCATAGATTGACAATGACAAATCGAGAAATTGTAATTCAGTGGGGTGGATATCCATTATTTACTTAATGCTATCAGCCAGACTTGCTTGAAGCCTGGTTTGAGAAAACTGGTTAGGTCCTCATTTGTGAAAACCTTAGTTGTACTAACTTAGCTCTTGGTTCAAACCTTTGCTGCAGTTTATCTCTTGAAGATTTTATCACTGATGTATACAGCATGTATTATGGAAATCTTTCTGTCATCACTAGAGTTGAGCGAACCCGAACTGTAAAGTTTGGGTTCGTACCGAACTTTGGGGTGTCCGTGACCCGGACCCGAACCCGGACATTTGAAAAAAGTTTGGGTTCAAGTTCTGGGTTCGGGTATTTGATCACGCATGTTGAATAGCTGCAGGGCAGCCAATCAACAAGCGTTTCACTGGTTTTCCCTAGAAGCCATCACAACCATGCCTACTAATGGCATGGCTGTGATTGGCCAGTGCATCATGTGACCCAGCCTCTATATGAGGCTGGAGTCACAGTGCTGCATGTCACATGCTCTCTGGGTAGTGTAGGGAGAGGATGCTGCCGGTGCTGTGAGGGACAGATTGCAGATAGATAGATAGGTAGAGATTACTACTACTACTGCTTTTAGGGACAGATTGCAGATCTAATAACAACTCATCCTGCATTACAGAACAATCTGACTGGACTAGGTAGAGTCTACTGCTTAGAGGGACAGATTATTGTTCTAAAACCATCTCCTAGTTCTATAGGGTCAGGTTCCTGCTGTTGCTGTAAGGGACAGATTATTGTTCTAAAATCATCTTCTAGTTCTATAGGGTCAGGTTCCTGCTGTTGCTGTAAGGCACAGATTATTGTTCTAAAATCATTTTGCAGCCCTCTAGCATTTTCCAAGACTCTTTTACAGTCATTTTTGGGTCAAGTTTGGTCAAGTTCGGTACCGAACCCGGACTTTTTTCCGAAGTTCGGCCGAACCCACTGAACCCGAACATCCACGGGTTCGCTCAACTCTAGTTATCACTAAATCACAGGTTGCATTGAGAACATTTATGTCTAGTACACATGATGAAAAATCAGACAAAAAATAGCACTTTTGGAGCGATCGTCCAAAAACATGATCATTAGTACACAGCTTTCAAAAGCCATCACAACAGTCCATGTGAAAATATCCAAAGGGACAAGCACCAAATAGTTTCTTGTACGATAACAGAACAAACGATTTTCATGTAATTAGTATGGTATTTGTATGAAAAAAACTGCATGCTCGGAAATGAAAGAATACATTACATCACTTCCAAAGTTGTATTCTGTCGTACATAATTTTTATAACTTTAGTAACCTATTGCTTTTCGATATATGAGACCAGCATGCAAAAAAAAAAATTGATGATCATTCATCCGATAGTCTAATCTGCTTTACCTTTACTAGGCTTTAGGCTAGGGTCACACTGCTGTAAATTGATTTTGATCCAACTTTCAGTGCGAATATGTAGTGCTACTTGGATGTTAATTGGATGTGGGTTTATTCAATGGGGCCAAAATGATGCTGGAATCGCACCAAAGTAGTAAAGTGATTTTCCAAAATCCCTCCATGTTGCATAGATGTGAATGGACACCCTTGAAAACAATGTGATTTCCATTGTCATGTAATTCTGGGTGCACCAGTGTGAACCAGGCCTTAGAAACATTTACAAATTAGTTGAAGGTTTTGACAGTGATGACAGCGAGAAGACCAGGCCAAACTCATATTTTATACAGCTGATTACACTCAGCTAATCACTCAAGACATCCCTTGAACGTTTCCTTGCTTTCGATTTTCAAATTGTTGACTAGTGACACTTATACAGTGCAGTATATCTCACCCGTAGAAACCTAAAAGGCTGTTATTCTCATACATCAATAAATATTTGACCCACATGTATAACTAGCAACATGACAATTGTAATAAATATGTACCGATCAATTACATACAAATAATTGCTATCATCTTTCTTATAACAATTTGTACTTGTAACTCTTACATGCTTCCTTGTAACACAGACAAGAATGACAAAATACACCTACGGTATTTATTTTTCACAGAGAAAACCTACGGGGAACCTTAAGCACTGATGAAATTTTGAGAAGTGACTACACAGAGCATAATGAAAGCTGCACTGGCAAAAAAAAGCAGTGGAGCCCTGTGCCCTCCAGCTAACACTGTGCTGGTCTTTAGGTAGAAAATCTGCTGTGGGAAATTCTCATGGGATGCAGCCTCAGGCACAGGAGAGGGAGCAGGGAGTGCACATAAAAAGAATGATTTGGGGGATGACACCGAGCTTGTCAGTACCTGGGCACCAACCAGAAAAACTAATTGGCATCTCACAGTCAGTTTTAATCCTCCTGACTAACTCATTATTGAAGAGATTTAACTGCTTCTGAAAATAGCATGTCATTGCTGCAAGTTTATATATTAAATATATACTTCTATAAGCAAAATATGCTGACTGGTTTAGTAGATAAATGTAAATCTTGCACTACTGTGTATGCACCTCTAGTGAGATACATATACAATATAAATATATATATATATATATATATATATATATATATATATATATATATATATCCATATACACAGTATCTCACTAAAGTGAGTACACCCTTCACATTTTTGTAAATATTTTATTATATCTTTTCATGCGACAACACTGAAGAAATTACACTTTGTTACAATGTAAAGTAGCTTGTATAACAGTGTAAATTTGCTGTCCTCTCAAAATAATTAATGTCTAAACCGCTGGCAACAAAAGTGAGTACACCCCTAAGTGAAAATGTCCAAATTGGACCCAAAATGTCAATATTTTGTGTGGCCGCCATTATTTTCCAGCACTGTCTTAACCCTTTTGGGCATGGAGTTCACCAGAGCTTCACAGGTTGCCACTGGAGTCCTCTTCCACTCCTCCATGATGACATAACAGAGCTGGTGGATGTTAGAGACCTTGCGCTCCTCTACCTTCCGATTGAGGATGCCCCACATATGCTCAATAGGGTTTAGGTCTGGAGACATGCTTGGCCAGTCCATCACCTTTACCCTCAGCTTCTGTAGCAAAGCAGTGGTCATCTTGGAAGTGTGTTTGGGGTCGTTATCATGTTGGAATATTGCCCTCAGTCCTGCAGGGGCGTTGCTAGGTGGAAAAAAGACCAGGGGCTTCAGCCCGAAGGAATGCGGCGCGCTTAGCGCACCGCAGCAAAAAATAAGTGCTGTTCAAACAAATAATGGGCATGGCTTAAAGGGGTGTGGCTCAAAGGGGTGTGATTTGAGTCTGAGATGAACGAGGGATAGAGGAAGGAAGAAAGAAAGAGATAGGGAGGGAAGGAGAGAGAAGGAAGGAAAGAAAGAGGGATGGAGGGACAGCAGGCCCAGATTCTATACCACAATAGCAATATGTGTATTCCAGAAAGTTTAACAATCAGCAGATAAAGATATTCCAAACACCTGGTGTTAGCGCTTCAATCATCCCGACACCATGGTTGTTATGGTGTCAGGATGTTTGAAGTGCATTATTTATATTATTACATTGTGGGAGCCCCGAGTGTGTCACTTGCCTGCCATCAGGTGTCCACAGCAGAGTCCCTCTTTTCATCAGGTGTCCCCAGCGGCATCCCTCCTTACACCAGGTGTCCCCAGCAGAGTCCCTCTTTATATCAGATGCCCCCAGTAGAGTCCCTCCTTACATCAGGTGTCCCCAGCGGAGTCCCTCCTAACATCAGGTGTTCCCAGCGGCATCCCTCCTTACCCCAGGTGTCCCCAGCAGATTCCCTCCTTATATCAGGTGTCCCCAGTGGAGTCCCTCCATACATCAGGTGTCCCCAGCGGCATCCCTCCTTACATCCCTCCTCAGCACTCATGCAGCCGCAGACCATGACACTCCCACCACCATGCTTGACTGTAGGCAAGACACACTTGTCTTTGTACTCTTCACCTAGTTGCCCCCACACATGCTTGACACCATCTGAACCAAATAAATTTATCTTGGTCTCAACAGACCACAGGACATGGTTCCAGTAATCCATGTCCTTAGTCTGCTTGTCTTCAGCAAACTGTTTGCGGGCTTTCTTGTGCATCATCTCTTGAAGAGGTTTCCTTCTGAGATGACAGCCATGCAGACCAATTTTATGTAGTGTGCGGCATATGGTGTGAGCACTGACAGGCTGTCCCACCACCCCTTCAACCTCTGCAGCAATGCTGGCAGCACTCATACGTCTATTTCCCAAAGGCAACCTCTGGATATGATGCTAAGCAAATGCACTCAACATCTATGGTCGACCATGGCGAGGCCTGTTCTGAGTGGAACCTGTCCTGTTAAACCGCTGTATGGTCCACTGTGCTGCACCTCAGTTTTAGGGTCTTGGCAATTGTCTTATAGCCTAGGCCATTTTTAAGTAGAGCGACAATTCTTTTTTTCAGATTCTCAGAGAGTTTTTTGCCCTGAGGTGCCATTTTGAACTTCCAGTGACCAGTATGAGAGAGTGAGAGCGATAACACCAGATTTAACACACCTGCTCCCCATTCACACCTGAAACCTTGTGAAACGAACAAGTCATATGGCACCGGCTATTTAGACATTAATGGTTGTGTGTTGAGTTATTTTGAGGGGATAGCAAATTTACACTGTTATACAAGCTATACACTAACTACTTTACATTGTAGCAAAGTGCAATTTCTTCACTGTTGTCACATGAAAAGATATAATAAAATATTTACAAAAAAGTGAGGGATGTTCTCACTTTTGTGAAATACTGTATACACACACACACACATATATATATATATATATATATATATATATATATATATATATATATATATATATATATATATATATATATACTGTGTATATTTAAACACACATACAGGCATGGCCAAGGGGACAGGACCAACCAAGTAACAATTGTGCTATGACAGAGTGAGATCTATATATTGTATGCCAACCATTAGTGCATACTTGAGAAAAGAGGAAAAATAGCACTGGACCCATAAGATTATGTTATTGGTATTGATATCTTAAAGTATGGATGTTAATGTAACTATTTTGGTTCTGGAGCAGACGGTTTCTAAACCCCAGAGGATTTCCACGGTCTCCTTGGCTTGTATACAGTATCTCACAAAAATGAGTACACCCCACACATTTTTGTAAATATTTCATTATATCTTTTCACGTGACAACACTGAAGAAATTACACTTTGCTACAATGTAGAGTAGTGAGTGCACAGCTTGTATAAGGCCTCATACACACGGACGTTTTTTGACTCCAACGTTTTTGGGCGTTTTTTGCAGATCTCCATGTTAGTCAATGGCCCCATAAAAACGATGACATTTTTTAGCGGTAGAGGGCGTGGGCGTTAGTGAGCTGAAACTAGAACCCACGGGCAGTGTGTTCTGAGGCTGTATCCTTTTGGCGTTTTTGACACCGACGCCGCAAAACGCTCACTAACGCCCACTAACGCCGTACCGGTGTTAACCGGCGTTTTTGACGCTGACATTTTTAGGTTGAAAAATAGCAGATGATTTAAAAAAAAAAAACGACAATTGACGCAGAAGCTCACTAATGCTCACTGACACTCATTAACGCCGACGCCAAAAAAAAGCAGATTTTTCCCTGATGTCAGACTCGACGTTTTGCTTATTTTTAACTTTTTTTTAATAACTCAACGCACAGCCATTAATGTCTAAACTGCTGGCGACACAAGTGAGCACACCCCTAAGTGAAAATGTCCAAATGTTTCCCAATTAGCCATTTTCCCTCCCTGGTGTCAAGTGAATCGTTAGTGTTACAAGGTCTCAGGTGTAAATGGGGAGCAGGTGGGTTACATTTTGTGTTATCACTCTCACTCTCTCATACTGGTCACTGGAAGTTCAACATGGCACTCCATGGCAAAGAACTCTCTGAGGAACTGAAAAAAAGAATTGTTGCTCTACATAAAGATGGCCTAGGTTATAAGAAGATTGCCAAGACCCTGAAACTGAGCTGTAGCACATTGAACAAGACCATACAGTGGTTTAACAGGACAGGTTCCACTCAGAACAGGTCTAGCCATGTTCGACCAAAGAAGTTAAGTGCACATGCTCAGCGTCCTATCCAGAAGTTTTCTTTCGGAAATAGACGTATGAGTGCTGCCAGCATTGCTGCAGAGGTTGAAGGGGTGGAGGGTCAGTCTGTCAGTGATCAGACCATACACCACACACTACATCAAATTGGTCTGCATGGCTGTCATCCCAAAAGGAAGCCTCTTCTAAAGATGATGCGCAAGAAAGCCTGCAAACAGTTTGCTGAAGACAAGGAGACTAAGGATATGGATTACTGGAACCATGTCCTGTGGTCTGATGAGACCAAGATAAACTTATTGATTCAGATGGTGTCAAGCATGTGTGTGGCAGCTACCAGGTGAGGAGTACAAAGACAAATGTGTCTTGCCTACAGTCAAGTATGGTGGTGGGAGTGTCATGGTCTGGGGCTGCATGAGTGCTGCCAGCACTGGGGAGCTACAGTTCATTGAGGGAACCATGAATGCCAACATGTACTGTGACATACTGAAGCAGAGCATTCCAACATGGGGTAGTACTCCAACATGATAACGACCCCAAACACACCTCCATGACGACCACTGCCTTGCTAAAGAAGCTGAGGGTAAAGGTGATGGATTGGCCAAGCATGTCTCTAGACCTAAACCCTATTGAGCATCTGTGGGGCATCCTCAAATGGAAGGTGGAGAAGCGCAAGGTCTCTAACATCCACCAGCCCTGCGATGTTGTAATGGAGGAGTGTAAGAGGACTCCAGTGGCAACCTGTGAAGGTCTGGTGAACTCCGGGCCCAAGAGGGTTAAGGCAGTGCTGGAAAACAATGGTGGCCACACAAAATATTGACACTTTGGGCCCAGTTTGGACATTTTCACTTAGGGGTGTACTCACTTTTGTTTCCAGCAGTTTAGACATTAATGGCTGGGTCTTGAGTTATATTGATGGGACAGCAAATTTATACTGTTATACAAGCTGTACATTCACTACTTTACATTGTAGTAAAGTGTAATTTCTTTAGTGTTGTCACATGAAAAGATATAATAACATATTTAAAAAAAGTTAGGGGTGTACTCACTTTTGTGAGATACTGTAATATAGCTAAAATGGAAATTGAAGCAAAACTGCTAGGAGGTCCAGATACAGTTTTATTCCAATAAAAGTGAAGCGGACAATCCAGAGTGGTCCCTATGACTTTTACTGGAATAAAGTTGAACCTCTTAGGACTGGTGTGTGGGACTTTAATTTCCATTCTTGTTACAACTACTAGCTTATGGCAGCAGTGGTGAATGGGTACCACACACTCCAGAGGGTGCACTCTCTCAAAATTACCTTTTTCTGTTATCATGAACAAGACCTTACTAGGTCTTAGGTCTGTTGCCTCTCCAGGTGCAGATGGCAATTAAAGTGATATTAAAGGCATATAAAAAAAAAAAAACAAACATGTCATACTTACCTACTCTTTAACGTCCACAGCTCCCCCTTCCCCTGTCGGGATCTTGAGGTGGTTATAGGAATGCGGCCACAGTGGAATCCTTATGCTGTATCCATCTTCACACAATGTGAGTTTGACCATTATAGTGTTTTTAACTTTATCTTATTAAAGCTGAGTTACCCTAGGGCAGTTTTGCACTCTCTTGATCTAAACAGACACATGTTCATTTACATCCAGCAACCCATAGAACCATCATGGGTTTGCCACAGTCCACTGTCCAAGTGCAGGAAAAAAACTGTTGCGTTAAAGCTGAACTCCAGGCAGTTTTTTGCTGTGCCCACACTGCATGAGTTAACTGCTTTGTTTTTGTCTAGGTGTTTGGAGAGCCAAGATACAGTATACTCAATCCTTCGAACCTCCCAGTGCAAGACCACTCCCTTCAGCTCCTGCCCCCCCACATTCCAGCAGTCTTCCTGATTTCATTACGCTCATTGACTGACTCTGAACATGAATACGTCAGGAACAGTCCACCGCTGGACATGAGAGAGGCATTTTCTGGAGGATCAAAGGATCAGGTGAGTATAGGCTCTGTGTTCACCCCTAGACAAAATGAGCAGTCAACCCATGCATGGGAACAAAAACATTTTGCTTGGAATGGGGCTTTAACTATTATGCTCCTATTATGCAGGGAATTTGTGCATGGGTCTCCTGATGAACAGAGCAGAGATTGCTTATGTGAAAATACCCTTAGGCTCCATTCACACTTAGGCACTCCAGATCACGGGCAGAATCGATGCAATTCTGCCCGCAATTCCCAAATCGCAGCAAAACGCGGGGCGCGTTCCAGAGTTCCAGACTTCTTTTGGGCGACAGGCGTCCTGTGATCTTGCTTGCGCGATTTTGCATCTATTTGTTGGGCGACAATCATGGCAAAATCAAGCCGCAATTGGGGTGCCATGGAAAGTAACGGGATCGCAAGTGCATCCTGTGTTTTGTAGCAATTCGGAAATCTTGGGCAGAATCAAGGCGATTCCACCCGCGAACGCCTAGGTGTGAATGGAGCCTAAGTTGTTATTTAGTTTTTACCACACAAATAGCAAAGGCTTGCCAATCAGAAATCAAGTTACAGGCAGTTTCTTAATTCCTCCACAGAACACATATGTGAACATTGCACTGCATTTATAAAAACCATCCACAGGAGAATCAGAAAACAAATGCATGGCAAACAATACTATTGTATGTATTTATATATGTGAAGCTTAAATACTCTAAAACAAAGTGCAAAATACCCTAAAATTGGGCAAGTGAATAATGCCTCAGAAGGTTGGTTTTTATCACAACAGGCACAAAACAATCCATATTTTTTAATGATACAGGGCTAAATGCAAAAAAGGTCTGACATATGTACTGTGAGGATAGATGTCAGGAGACCATTTGAACCATGTATCTTGAAACTTAAAAAAATCTAAAACTTTAAATGTACTTCTAAAAGTTTGAATTTCCCATGACTGCTGTCCAAGTGTCATGGGAATATTTAGCAGTGGAAAGAACTAAAGCAATCCATTTGAAATGCCAATACTTGGTGCAAATGTCAAAAGTCAAGATGACTGAAAACTTGCTTGTTTTCATGAAACATAATGAACTGTGTGCACTGAGACCGTATTGTCCCCTCTTCCATAGCCTTAAGATTCTACTGGCAAAAAATGATGTAAACACACTAAAAATAATTTTGATGTAATATTAGCCGCTTAACACCAACAAAAGAACTAATCTTTTATTCATTATAAAGAATGGATCTTTATTAAAGTAATATCCCACTTTTTTGTACCTGACTTTAAAATGCTTACATTTGTTTGCAGAATTTAAAAAGCCTTGTTTTAAAATTGTTACAGAAACCAGATTAAGTTACTATTTTACCTTTATGGGTCGGTTCACAGCAGAATCGTACAGGAATGCGGTCCATGTTCCTGTGTGTTCCCCTGCAGTGTGATTTTGCAGCCTATCTATTTGAATGGGCTGCAAATTGTACAGGAACACACAAATGTAGTGCATTCACTACTCTTGAAAAATGCATCATACCAAATTGCATGCTACTGGGAAGCACATATGGAACACGCCTTTTCAACGCAGTGTTCTGGTGTGAACCAGCCCAAGCCTAACCCAGCAAGGGATAAGAGGGCAGATGCATATGGACAAACAGAAATAACTGTTTTCCAATGAAACATAACGAATAACATACTATGACATGATATTGTCTACATTGGACTATGTCAGTTAAAAATTCAATAACTGACCAATAACAAGCTGTTCGCAATAACATAAGAATGTCACCACCAATGTTTTTACGGTAGAACCCAACTACTTAAATGCTATGAAATATTTAATTTGAAAGTAGTACTAAAGGATGGACAAATGTTTCTACCTTAATGCATTAAAATTCAATATCAATATCATGCAATATCCTTGTTACTGCATCCAGGTCCTTCAAGATCTGCACTGTTCCCAAAAACCTACTGGTTGTAGGGGAGAGGGGTGATTGGCTTCTGCAATTGTCTTTCAGGAGCTGCTAGTAGGGAGCAAGGGGTTGGCTTGCTGGGTGCTGTGTGTTTCAATGGATGTACAGAGTCCTGGCCGGTAGCACCCATGCACCAGTGTCTCCTTTGCAGCTGAATAGGCAAAGGAGACATCTACAAAATTGGGAAAGCGGTGGTTCAGGGACTACCTGTGCATACAAGAAAGGTGGATTTAAGGAAAGCATATCATACATTATACGTATGCTAGATTTGCTGAAGTAAAAAAAAAAGGTTTTGTATCATTTTATTATCATTTAATAAGTAATCTGCAATATTTTTAAATTTGAATAATAATAATACCTGGTGATCCTGCCATGGAGGTCCCTGTTCAGGCACTTCCTAGGGTGACAATGCTCTATCCCTGTCTCCCAATTCATCTCTGGTCACCCTGCCACAAAGGCTTCTGATGGAGACTACAAGTGCCCATTTTAACACAAGTTACACTGCTGGTGCTCTGCTTCAGCAATTTAAGCACTGAAAGTGTTATATTTATAACTGATCCAGTTGTGGTGAGATAACATAAGGCAAAATGAAAGCTTAATTTTTTAAAATTAAAATAACATTGCTTCTCTGCCTTTTGGCTAAGATTAAGTGTAGTATCTGTTCTTATCAGTTTAATATCTGATACGTCCCCTATCTGGGGACCATATATTAATACTCCTCTAGCAAATGACTTCCTGGCAGCCTTGGATCTACCCATCATTTCCACGACACAAGTAAACCACCTAAACGTCCCCATCACTAAAGAGGAAATAGAAAACACCATCCATCATTTACCCCCCAGCCAAGGCCCCGGGCCCGGACGGCTACACCAGGGAATTTTATAAGATTCTCCAAGGTGTCATTTGTTCACCTCTCCTGAATATGTATAATGTGTTATGGTCTGGAGGGGACTACCCCCCAACCAGCAATCAAGCCATCATTAAACTTTTTTAAAAAAAAGGCAAAGACCCTTTGGAGCCCGCGTCCTACAGACCCATTTCCCTTCTAAACATGGATGCGAAAATTATATCCAAGATAGTGGCGTCTAGGTTAGCAGAAATTATCCCATCCCTGATCCATCCTGCTCAATCGGGCTTTGTCAAAGGCTGGACGGCATCCTTAAACATCCGCAAAGGGATGGTGGCACTAGACAAGGCCAAAAGAAACCCCAAGGAAGAATTGGCGATCATCACTCTGGATGCAGAAAAGGCCTTTGACAATGTCGATTTATCGTGGCTTTCCCTTGTCCTTTCCAAACTAAATTTTCAAGGCCCTTTTATTCATTATATCTCCCATATCTCAGCCCCCTCTGCCAGACTAGCCATCGCTGGCCAGCTCTGCCCAGAATATAGGCTATTCAAAGGAACCAGACAAGGATGCCCGCTCTCCCCTCTACTGTTCAATCTGGCCATTGAACCTCTCTCCAGGTATCTCCTACAAGTTGCCCCCCTGCATGGCATCCCGGTGGGTGATGAAGAACTTCGCCTGGCGCTATTTGCCGACGACGTTCTAATCTTCACGTCCAACCCGGCCAAAGACATAGGTACCATCAAAGATGTTTTGACTCCTTTAAAAAATGTGCGGGATTAAGAATCAACTTCAGCAAAAGCAAAGTCCTCCTCCTAGGAACTCCCAAATCACCCTGGTTGAAAAACTCTCCCTTTATATTGGCCATGTCATATATAACCTATCTAGGTATAAAAATAGGCAGAACACCTGAATCCTTATACACATTGAACTACCCCCCATTATTTGAAAAGATCATTGGGGAATTAAATAATTGGATGAACTTGCCCCTATCACTCCTGTGGAGATGCCATCTAATTAAAATGGCCACCTTTGCCAAACTGCTCTATCCACTCCAAACGCTCCCTCTATTATTAAAACACAAAGATGTTTCAAATCTCAATCGAAGCTTCATAAAATTTATTTGGCAGGGCAGGAGGCCTAGAATATCTCTTAAGACTCTATATCTCCCCAGGGGCAAGGGAGGAGCTAACTTCCCCAATGTCAGACTTTATAACCTGTCTTGTTTATTATGCATTGGCATAGACTGGATCACACGGGCTTCCAAATATTCGATACAAGACCTGGAATCGAAAATGGCCCACCCATATGCAGGGCATTCCCAGTCTTCAACCCACAGGAAACTCAATGTGGATCCTAACTACACTCCTAGTAGCACGCAGAATCATCCTAAAAAACTGGGTACACCCTGCCAAACCGTCCTCACTACAGGTACAGCACAGACTCTTGCTTTTACTCTGTAGAGAGAGGACCTTGATAGATCTAACGCACCCACCATCCAGAATCCTTTGACAAAACGCCACATCTCTTCTACAGTACCTTTCGGACAAACTCTGCCTCCCAGGGAATAAAAGTCGGATAGTCTGCTCCAGATCTACAATGGGGAATCCACTTATGAGCTCCACTTCAGGAAGGAGGTTGCTTTTCTGCTCTATTGTATCAGTCGATTACTGCAGGGGGGCCACCTTATCAAACCCTAGATACAATAAGCTCCCTCAAAGTTCATTGAGTTATCCTAGAGAAAGTCTTACCTTTCAGTTGTTTATTCTCATGGCACTCATATTAGTTCCCTTTAGACACACAAGTCTGCTCAATAGATACCCTCCTGTTCCGAACAAAAATACCTGGAATTCACACCCAAGCCCAGAATCAATATCAGGGTCTGCATTAATGAAACCCCTACACCCACCTCTCCACATGCAGATTCCCCCCCCCCCCACCCTTTTTGTTGTC
>BLSH010275841.1:85881-108024 GCA_018402905.1 Glandirana rugosa | reverse complement strand
GAATCCTTTGACAAAACGCCACATCTCTTCTACAGTACCTTTCGGACAAACTCTGCCTCCCAGGGAATAAAAGTCGGATAGTCTGCTCCAGATCTACAATGGGGAATCCACTTATGAGCTCCACTTCAGGAAGGAGGTTGCTTTTCTGCTCTATTGTATCAGTCGATTACTGCAGGGGGGCCACCTTATCAAACCCTAGATACAATAAGCTCCCTCAAAGTTCATTGAGTTATCCTAGAGAAAGTCTTACCTTTCAGTTGTTTATTCTCATGGCACTCATATTAGTTCCCTTTAGACACACAAGTCTGCTCAATAGATACCCTCCTGTTCCGAACAAAAATACCTGGAATTCACACCCAAGCCCAGAATCAATATCAGGGTCTGCATTAATGAAACCCCTACACCCACCTCTCCACATGCAGATTCCTCCCCCCCCCCCACCCTTTTTGTTTTCCCTTGCTTAACTATCCACAACCTCTTGATTGACATCACTTTGATTGCAAGGGGGATATTACCCTTTCTGAGTTTATTCTGCTTAATAAGTTTATCTTACAATTTATGTACCATTCAATGTTGTGTACTCACAAATTTTGGTGTAATTGGATGTAATGTCATGATTATATTGTACACACTCTCTTTAACTCAGTATCCTTTCTCTTATTTTTCAATAAATTCTATTGAAAAAAAAAATTAAAATAACAAACGTGTTATACTTTCCTGCTCTGTGCAATAGCTTTGCACAGAGTAGCCGCGATCCTCTTCTTCTGTGGTCCTCCTCTTTGGCAAGTGCCCCCATGGAAGGGCGCTTTCAATGGGGACACCCGTGCCTGCTTGCTCTTGAGCCACCCTGCTTGCGTCTATTGACACAGAGTGGGTGTCTCAGCCCTGCCCCCCGTTTGCTTGGCACAGCATTTGATTGACAGCCCAGGGAGGAGGGAGACAGTAGTAAGAACTGCTGCTCTCATGCACATCGCTGGATTGGATCGGGCTCATGTAAGTATAAGGGGGAACTGAGGGGGATTTTGCAGCACAGAAGGTTTTTAACCTTAATGCATAGAATCAGGGCTGGCCCAAGACATTGTGCTGCCTGGGTCCAAGAATGAAATGCTGCCCCCCCCCAAAAAAAATATCACGCCCACCAAAAAGTCCTAAATTTATCAGGAAGTCAGATTTACATGCAACAGCACCTTCACTATATGCAAAATTATATGACATACCATTATGTCCACTTTCAAGGGTCAGGCTAGGGTAGTATATAGACAGTCTAGGGTAGTATATAGACAGGCTAGGATAGTATAGGGGCAGGCTAGTGTAGTATGTAGACAGGCTAGGGTAGTATATGGATAGGCTATGGTTGTAAATGGGCACGCCAGGGAAGTATATAGACAGGCTAGGGCAGTATAGGGGTGGGCTAGGGTAGTATAGGGGCAGGCATTGTGGCCCAGGGGGCAGTTGTCATCATGACACACAAAACTGCTGGGAAAAAAAATCTTGGTCGTCAATTTGCTGGGTATATAGAAGAGAAGGAGAGGTGGCTATGGTTCAATTTGCTGCCCCTCTCAAAGTGCTGCCTGGGTCCAATGGACCTATGGTACCCATGGCAGGGCAGGCCCTGCATAGAATGCATTATGGTGAAAAACCTTAAAGGTTTCTATGCATTGAGATAAAAAGCCTTCTGTGTGAAGCAGCCCCCCTCAGCCCCCCTAATACTTACCTGAGGTCCCTCTCTGTCCGCCGATGTCCATGAGTGTCTCAGCCATCCGAGATTCTCCCTCCTGATGGAAGGATGGGGCGGGGCCGGGTAGGGGCTCTGTCTGTGAATGGACACAGAGAGCTGTGACCTGGCTCAGGTGCCCCCATAGCAAGCTGCTTACTGTAGAGGCACTGAACAGGAGGGAGGGGCCAGAAGCACAAAAGAGGGACCCAAGAAGAGAAGGATCTGGGCTGTTCTGTGCAAATCCACTGCAACAGAGCAGGTAAGTATAACATGTTTGTTATTTTTATGGGAAAAAAACAAGACTTTACAATCACTTTTTAAAAAAAACACTTAACGTGGATGTAAACCTACCACACTCCCACCTACCTCTACACTCACCTTGGGCTGGCAGCAGCACGAGTATGAACCTCGCACTTGTTATAGTAGAAGTGCGCGCACAGGGGACACAGAGCGCATTCTGGACAGAAGCAGAGCGCACTCACTGCCCCCCTGTGACTACTGCGCATGTGCCACACAGGCTGTGTAGTGGAGAGGAGTTTTCGGGATAGCTTGCAGAGCCCTGAGACGCAGAGAGAGGCTCGTGCATGAGATAAGGAAATTAGCTGTCATTCACACAACACGGGAAGACCCGTCTCAAATTTATCTATGAGTCTTTTTTTCTTAGTGAAAAAGGATAAGAGGATTACTCAGAGCTGGATTAACTCTTCGTGGCAAGACTGGGCACATATGACATGACATCCTCTGTTGTACAAGGTAGAAGTGTTAATAATTTTTTTTTTCGGGTTTACATCCACTTTAACTTTATGGGGTTGATTTACTAAAGGTAAATAGACTGTGCACTTAGCCAGGTGCAGTTGCTCCAGAGCTTAGTAAATGAGCAGAAGCTCTGCTGAGTTCCATCATCCAATTATGTGCAAGGAAACATGCTGTTTTTTTTTAATTGCCTTGCATGTGATTGGGTATTCTTTGGAAAGTGAAGCTTTACCTCATTTACTAAGCTCTGGAGCAACTGCACTTGTAGAGTGCAACTGCACTTTGCAAAGTGCAAAGTCAATTTGCCTTTAGTAAATCAACCCCATAGTCTCATCAGCTTGGCAGACAGCGATTTGTTGCAAATTACATCTTGCAGATCATAGAAAGCTTTAATCCAAACCTTGTGCAGATCATAAGACGAACATCGGATAGATCAAAAATTATAGAGTATCTAGCTCTAGCAGAATACAGCATGTGTGGTAAAGCTAAAGTATCCCCTTGATGTTAATCAATGCCACATATACCAGTTCACACCATAACTCTACCAAGTGGGCAGGTGGAGGCATCCCTTCTAATCCAAATCCAAAATAGAAAAAAACATTGTATCTTGTATAATAATGTACAGTGTATTTTATAAATTTATTTATAAAACCAATATTTTGATCTAGAGCAATGTTATTAACATTTACAGTATTTGTACTAATTTACAATATACAACAACGATAGGCATGTAAATGTATTGCCAGTGCCTAAAATGTATATGTGATATGGACCTAGACCTATATTTGAATGCTTCTGTGGTGAGCGTGTGCTCACTACACACTCCCTGTACAGCAGTGGCGGCCGCTCCATTAGAGGCGCCGCCCCCCTAATCCATGCTCCCAGTCCGGGGGGTTTGACCGACAGACCAACTGAACGGGGGGGGGTGACGGGTGGTTTGTTTGCCGCCCCCCCCAAAAAAAATGGAGCACCAGCCACCACTGCTGCACAGTGACCAAGCTGTTATAGACAGCTCTTGGTCTCTAGTCATGATTGGGAGCCGGCATGATCGGCTTCTGGTAAAGAGACCACTGTTACAGCCAATCACAGTGGTCATGTGATTGGGAAGCTTGTCCCACTTGGGCATAAACACCCTCCTAAAGGGATGGCGGGGCTTAAAGAGATAACAGAGCAACTATGAATTTAGCAATAACAAAGAAATAATAGTAGAGAGCCCCGTCTGTGCTTGTGTGCAATTTCTCTGGCTTATTTACATTTTTGTGGTGCATTAATGTATGTTAATGTAAAGATATTGTAAAGATGCAATGACATAATGTAAAGACATAAATGTCCCTTTAAGGTTTCATCCGGGGAAGGAACAAACTGAGCCAAGATTTTCAGCATTTTAGGCACATACACCACATATTGCAACACAGATCAGCTGTCCTACTTATCAACTTGATCCGCCTTATCTGGAATCCATACTGACATCATTTCACATGGTTTTTCTTTATGCCTAACGCCAAGCCCTGCCACTTCTTCCATCTTAAGATAATTGGTAACTTGTAATTCCCACAATCTCATATTGGGTATTCTAACAGATTTCAAATAGTAAGTATTAGGATTCTAGATTAATGAAAAATGCAACTGTTTGTTAATCATGTGAACTAATGTATTTCCATTACAGTTAAATAATGCCATTGAAATATCAGAGGATATCCACTCTGTCAAATGAGTCTGGATCAGCAGGAACAATAAATCCCCAAAAGGGACTTAGTTTGTCACCATACGACCAGATATATAAGTGTGTCTCAGTCTTTGGTACCCCCAGGATAGTTAAAAATGTATCTTACGTGCTATTTGATGGAATGGGATCACTCATTATTATTTTTCATTTAGCCAGTTTAAAGTATGGCTTTTCGGATATAAACAGATATCCAGGCAAAAAGGCTACCGAAGAAATTGTATTTCTGTCCATGCAGTCCTGAAAGCTACCCAGCTCGGACAGACAGCACAATCAAACCTTTCTCTGTTGAAGTTAGGCAATACAGCTTGGTCATCTCCCTCCTCCTGCCTGGAATCGGCTAGTAAAGAAGCAGCAGCAAACTGATGGGTTTAAACCTATTTTCACTCTGCTCTCTGTAGTGTAGTGTATTCCATGTCAGCACACATGTATGCAGCACACCTGATTGGCTCCTAGTACTGCTTCTCCTTCTCCCAGTCTGAGCGCTGATGCACAGAAGGTTAAGAAATGTTTGTACAAAGTCGAATTCGGGTACACAAATGTTACTTACACTAATTGTAATTTCTTGTTTTATCCTTCAATAAATTCATAACTGTATTGGTAGCTTTGTTTATATCTGCCTCAACTTTAAACATCCTCTGAAAGGTTTGATTTCAGATCAAGATGAAAATCAAATTTCTCTTCCCACGCTTTAATGTACTCTGGTAATCAGCTCAATTTATTCCTGCTAATTATGTTATATATACAGTTGTCAGAAACAAATCTGAACTTTTAGCCTATTAAACATAGCTTCAAAATCTGCAAGTTTCCTAATTAAACCCTCCAAGTCATTCAAGGACTACACCAAACAAGCAGGCAAGCTGACATGCCCTCTAACTGTATTTTTAATGGTAACCACACCTGCGTTGGTGTTTTGACAGATCACAATTACCCATGGTGTCCAACCCAAGGAATAGGCATAATTCCCCATTAATCGATTCGATTTTATAGCCACGATCAATAATTGCTGAGATAGAGTCAAAATGATATATTAGTGAAATTGCAGAGGAGATGGAAAACTGTTTTTAACTAGTTTAACAAAGATTCCTATGGTTGTCTTAATGCTCGGATGGTCTATTTTATTATACTGATGGTTTTAATATTCCAGTAGGAAACCTGTATGAAAAAATAATTTCTTTATAGTAATCAATATTTTAATATTTTTATTTTCCTTTTTGTGTTGTTATAAAAATCTCATTATTTTATCTCTCCGATAATAAAGACATGTTTTTGTTGGATGGTTAGAATTTCAAATTTTTCTGATGACAACATGTTGTTGGAAATATATCATTCAAGCTATTTAAGTTTGATCATTGATTTGTGGGTGGAATGCTTTTCACTCTTCTGATGATAGAGATCCCTAATTAGAATGGATGCTTGCTGAAGTACCTCCTGTAACCAAGTACCAGAATTCTTTATTGTCACGCACTAATCTAAGTAAAATTTACTTTCTCTTATAACTTGAATTTGTATAACAAAACTCATTAGAAGCTTATAACAAGATTTGACCCTGTGCTTTTCTCATGCACAGAGTCCCTTAAAGGTGTTAAAAGTGTTAAAAATGGCTGGAGTATTGCTGTAAGTGACACTGTTGCTTTGCCCTATATAGAAAAACAATGTCACGTTGAAGTAAATTGCCAAAATCTGCATGGAAAAGTCAGAATTATTTATCTGTATTTTGCAACACAGTCCTCAGTTGTAGTACTAGCTTTTTACTCATATATCACACATAGGCTGTGAGCCATAGATTCTTGCTTGTTTGACACTGAAGAACAATGAGTTGGTTGGCTGTTTTGGGGTCCCCATGACTGACCCATTTACTCAAGGCAGCAGGGAGTGCACATAGAAAGCGTTCCATGACCACATGCTCCACAATCTGGGGACCTGGCAAGGTCTCCGGCTGTAGCCATTTCCTGGTAAGATGAACCAGGTCGAACATTTGCGACTGTGGTGGCTTGTCAGTGTGGTAGGTCCACTGATGCCTCGGACTGCCATGGTGACCCCCAGGCATGTGAGTATCTCTGCCTTTAGAGTCTCATAGTCCTGGGTCTTATCTGTTTCCAGATCGAAATAGTCCTTCTGGGGTTCGTCGGTCAAGAATGGTGCCAGCAATCCCGCCCACTGTTCCTTTGGCCATACTTTGCGAAGAGCGACTCTTTCAAAGGTCGTGAGGTACACCTCCACATCATCCGTAGGTGTTATCTTCTGCATGTGGTAAGAGGCGCGTACGAACTTTGGTTCTATTGTTACTGGAGGTGCTGGCCCCCTTTTTAACCCCAGCAGGGCTTCTGCAAACTGCCAGTTCATCTCCTGTTGTGCCGCGATAGCCTGGCGAGTTGCCTCCTGTTGAGCCGCCTGTTGTGCTGCGATAGCCTGGCGACTCTCCTCTCGCTAAGCTGTAGAGGCCTCTAGGATCCGGAGGTTGGTTTCCTGCAGAGCTGCGTGTTGTGCTGCCTGTTGTGCTGCAGCGGCCTCTGTGACCTGGTGGTTGGTTTCCCGCTGGGCTGCATTGGCTTGCAGCAGGGCCCTCAACGTTTCCTCCATCTTTGAAAGTTGCCTCGCTGAACTTCACCACGTGTGGGAGATTAGCTCATGGGGATCACTTTTCAGAGGAAAAGATTCAGCATGGAGGTCAGTTTCTTTAAAGTCTGGCGGCTTGCCAGGTTTATTTTCATAGGTTTGCAAGGTCAAAACTTATGAAAACAGTCCAGCGCCAACTAAACAATCAGGTTGCTCTCTATATGGTGTGGGGCCCACAAAACATAAGCACAGTGCAAACCTTGATCCTTGTGTCCAAATCATCACACAGAGCTCACTCAGTGTCACAATCCTGGCGGTGGAGTCTGATTCGTGCGGGGAGCAACCTCTCTTACTATCCCGATTCGGGAGCCCCTGGAGGTGGGAACAGGAGGCTCGGGAGTGCGGGATGGCACGAGGGCTAGGCTGGTAGCAGGTACTAGCAGAGTAGGCTTCAGCGTGGCTCGTGCAGAGATGGTAGAGTAGTGGTTCAGGCTGGGTCGGCAATGTTCAGGCAGAGCGGTACAGAAGGGGCAGGCAGATGAATGGTCAAGCACAGGCAGGGTTAGTCAGCAGGCAGGCAGCGAGGTACAAAGGGATCAGGCAGAAGAGTGGTCGTGGACAAGCTGAGGTCCGTTCAGGCAGAAAGTACGGGTGGTCAGATCAAGCCGGGGTCACAGGAACAGGAAGGGCACAGGTTTCAGGTCACTGGTGAACACGGGATTTGCTGTAGAATGGACAGCATTCACTACAGGGTGCCGTTTGCTCAAATAGGCCGTTTGGCGCCATTGGCAGGCACAGGCGCTCGCACGCGCGCACGGGCGCACGCAAACGCGCACAGACAGTCCGGGATGGCCGGAAACAGCTATTTTCCTGACACTCAGCTTTCTCCCTCTGAGATCCAGGATAGAGCTCTCCTCTGCTCTCTTCCTGGTTATTAAATGCAGGTGGAGAGGGGTTTGAGTGGACCAGAAAGTCTGGCCTGTAACCAGCTCTGCCACGGTGGCTGGCTAAACCTGGTTCAGACTCTCCCTAGTCATCTCAAAGTGATCGAATGCGAAGCGACACGTATCGCCTGTCCATTATGGCGCCTCGCATAACGTCACAATATATATATATATATATATATATATATATATATATATATACATACACTCTGACCAAAATTATAAACGCAACACTTTTATGTTTGCCCCAATTTATCATGAGCTGAACTTAAAGATCTATGACTTTTTCTATGTACACAAAAAGCCTACTATTTTTCGCAAATATTGTTTACAAATCACCTGTTTTAGTGAGCACTTCTCCTTTGCTGAGATAATCCATCCACCTCACAGGTGTGGCATATCAAGATCCTGACTAGACAGCATGATTATTTCACAGGTTGCCTTAGGCTGGCCCATTAAAAGGCCACTCTAAAATGTGCAGTTTTATCCCACGACACAATGCCACAGATGTCGCAAATTTTGAGGGAGCATGCAATTGGCATGCTGACTGCAGGAATGTCCACCAGAGCTATTGCCTTTGAACTGAATGTTCATTTCTCTACCATAAGCCATCTCCAAAGGGGTTTCAGAGAATTTGGCAATGCATCCAACCGGCCTCACAACTGCAGATCACATGTAACCACACCAGCCCAGAACCTCCACATCCTGCATCTTCCCCTTCAAGATCGTCTGAGACCAGCCACCCGGACAGCTGCTGCAACAATCAGTTTGCATAACCAAAGAATTTCTGCACAAACTGTCAGAAACCGTCTCAGGGAAGCTCATCTGCATACTCGTCATCCTCATCGGGGTCTCAACCTGACTGCAGTTCGTCGCAGTAACCGACTTGAGTGGGCAAATGCTCACATTCAATGGCGTCTGGCACTTTGGAGAGGTGTTCTCTTCACCGATTAATTCTGTTTTTCACTGTGCAGGGCAGATGGCAGACAGCATGTATGGTGTTGTGTGGGTGAGCGGTTTGCTGATGTCAACGTTGTGAATCGAGTGGCCCATGGTGGCAGTGGGGTTCTGGTATAGGCAGGCCTATGCTATGGACAACGAACACAGGTGCATTTATTGATGACATTTTGAATGCACAGAGATACCGTGATGAGATCCTGAGGACCATTGTTGTGCCATTCATCCACGACCATCACCTCATGATGCAGCATGATAATGCAAGGCCCCGTGTTGCAAGGATCTGTACACAATTCCAGGAATCTGAAAACATCCCAGTTCTTGCATGGCCAGCATACTCACCGGACACGTCACCCATTGAGCATGTTTGGGATACTCTGGATTGGTGTATATGACAGCGTTTTCCAGTTCCTGCTAATATCCAGCAACTTTGCACAGCCATTGAAGAGGAATGGGCCAACATTCCAGAGGCCACAATCAACAACCAGATCAACTCTATGGAGAAGTGCTGCACTGCGTGAGGCAAATGGTCACACCAGATACTGACTGGTAAAACTGCAAATTTAAGAGTGCCCTTTTATTGTGGCCAGCCTAGGGCACACCTGTGGAATAATCATGCTGTCTAATCAGCATCTTGATATGCCACACCTGTGAGGTGGATGAATTATCTAGGCAAAGGAGAAGTGCTCACTAACACTGATTTAGACAGATTTGTGAACAATATATGAGAGAAATAGGCCTTTTATGTACATAGAAAAAGTCATAGATCTTTCGCTTATCTTATCGCTTATCTTATCGCTTATAATTTTGCTCAGTGCATGTACAGTATCTCACAAAAGTGAGTACACCCCTCACATTTTTGTAAATATTTTATTATATCTTTTCATGTGACAACACTGAAGAAATTACACTTTGCCACATTGTAAAGTAGTGAGTGTACAGCTTGTATAACAGTGTAAATTTACTGTCCCCTCAAAATAACTCAACACGCAGCCATTAATGTCTAAACTGCTGGCAACAAAAGTGAGTACACCCCTAAGTGAAAATGTGCAATTAGCCATTTTCCCTCCCCAACCTCCCCGATGTCATGTGAATCGTTAGTGTTACAAGGTCTCAGTAAATGGGGAGCAGGTTTGTTAAATTTGGTCTTATCGCTCTCACTCTCTCATACTGGTCACTGGAAGTTCAACATGGTACCTCATGGCAAAGAACTCTCTGAGGATCTGAAAAAAAAGAATTCTTGCTCTACATAAAGATGGCCTAGGCTATAAGAAGATTGCCAAGATCCTGAAACTGAGCTGAAGCACGGTGGCCAAAACCATACAGCGGTTTAACAGGACAGGTTCCACTCAGAACAGGCCTCACCATGGTTGGCCAAAGAAGTTGAGTGCCTGTGCTCAGCATCATATCCAGAGGTTGTCTTTGGAAAATAGACGTAGTGCTGCCAGCATTGCTGCAGAGGTTGAAGGGGTGGGGGGGGGTTAGCCTGTCAATGCTCAGACCATAATCCGCACACTACACCTAATTGGTCTGCATGACTGTCATCCCAGAAGGAAGAGTCTTCTAAATATGATGCACAAGAAAGCCCACAAACAATTTGCTGAAGACAAGCAGACTAAGGACATGGATTACTGGAACCATGTCCTGTGGTCTGATGAGACCAAGATAAACTTATTTGGTTCAGATGGTGTCAAGCGTGTGGCGGCAACCAGGTGAGGAGTACAAAGACAAGTGTGTCTTGCCTACAGTCAAGCATGGTGGTGGGAGTGTCATGGTCTGGGGCTGCATGAGTGCTGCCGGCACTGGGGAGCTACAGTTCATTGAGGGAAACATGAATGCCAACATGTACTGTGACATACTGAAGCAGAGCATGATCCCCTCCCTTTGAAGACAGGGCCACAGAGCAGTATTCCAACATGATAATGACCCCAAACACACCTTCAAGATGACCACAGCCTTGCTAAAGAAGCTGAGGGTAAAGGTGATGGCCAAGCATCTCTCCATACCTAAACCCTATTGAGCATCTGTGGGGCATCCTCAAACAGAAGGTAGAGGAGCACAAGGTCTCTAACATCCACCAGCTCCGTGATGTTGTCATGGAGGAGTGGAAGAGGACTCCAGTGGCAACCTGTGAAGCTCTGGTGAACTTCATGCCCAAGAGGGTTAAGGTAGTGCTGGAAAATAATGGTGGCCACACAAAATATTGACACTTTGGGCCCAATTTGGACATTTTCACTAGGGTGTACTCTCTTTTTTTGCCAGCAGTGTAGACATTAATGGCTGTGTGTTGAGTTATTTTAAGGGGACAGCAAATTTACACTGTTATACAAGCTGTACACTCACTACTTTACATTGTAGCAAAGTGTAATTTCTTCAGTGTTGTCACATGAAAAGATATAATAAAATATTTACAAAAATGTGATTTGTGTACTCACTTTTGTGAGATACTGTATGTGTGAACCTGGCCTCAAAAAGGGACCTGTGCGTCTCTGGGTCTGATTCAGGGTGAATTCAGGAAATAATTTGGCCCTGATTCGCACATGAACCGGTGAACAGGGATGCACTGGATCCCAGGCAAAAACCCGCTGCCAAATATATGTGAACCCAACCTCAAATACCTGTACTTCCTTGGGTCTGATTGAGGGGCGAATTCAGGCAAAAATTCGTACCTGATTCACACCTGAATCAGTGAACAGGGATGTACCGGACCCCAGGCACGAACCCGCGGACGCATATTATGTGAACCCGGGCTAACTGGTGTATCTGGTTATTCTTGCTAATCATGCAACTAATTTGATCAATTTGATCAGTTGTAGCGACAATCAAGTTGTATATCAAACATTATGAGATTGACCGATTGTGAGGGCAAATTGCTGCATTGGATACTAGCAGACTGTGAATGTTTTAGGAAAAAATTGATCTGTTTGTTGTCGAAAATACTTCCTGTTCTGAGAGTAAAACATTTTCTAAAGTGGTTCTATAAAGTATATATAGGATATAAAAAATATCCTCCTTGCATGATGATATGTTCACCTTGGTATAAATAACATTAATTACTTGATGGCTATCAGGAAGATGCTTAAGTAGCTTTTTTTCTTCCAGAGATAGATGATGACTAGCTCTGTGAATGCTTTAAACTCTAAGGAATTTCGGTCCGCTAAAGCCACGGTGACTTTAGCCCTCTCTCTACATATACAGCATAGCCAGTGGCGACTCATGAGTGATGTGGGCCTAATGTGCCCTCCCCCCACCAGGAAAGAGCGGGAGCAGTGCCAACCTTCATCCCCAATCACACACTCCCTGGCAGCAAGCAAGGCCTGAGAGCAAGGCCAGTCTATTTAATACAAGTTGACACAAAGCAGGAGCTGGCAAGGGAGGGAGTTACACTCAGCCTGCAGCTTACAAATGACAAGAACAGGGAAGAAACTGTCAACAGCAACAAGGCGGAGAGAAGAGCAAGATTCTAAAGACACAAATAGAAAATTCTATGTAAATTCTAAGTACCATAGGAATACTTTTTATAATATGCAGCCCAAAAACTGGAGCAAAACGGGAGCTATTGAGTTGCCAGCCAGTAAGGTGTTTGCACCACCGGAGAGAAATTGTAACTGAATAAATAATGCAGTCTGGAGTAAAAAGCTTAGCAGCTGCAGTACTATGCAGTTTGTGGACACAAAACAAGGAGCAAAGTTTTTTGAGCATGAAGGAATAGCACATCAAAGCTCTCATATACTGTAGCACAATCAATGCCCAGGACACTAGTTTAATCACCTAGCTGGTTACTACCTAATGTTTCCATAAAGCCTTGTCACAGACTTGATCTGTCTTCAGATGTCTGCTGAATGCATACCGGATATTCCTAAGTCTGCCACATGTCACACGGATATGCAATAATGGGAACACATCTACAATGAGTCTTGAGTTGCAAAAGAACTTTGGCAGGCCATGGCCAGATTGTGCAGCTTGGATTGTCTACCAATTGGAAATATTGACCAGACATTCCGGGAAGGGAAGAAAAAAATGTACCAGCATGCCATAATCCTAAATCTTGTGCTTAGAGGGAATCGTCAAGATAGAAATGTGTGAGCTGCCCTTGCTGATTTGTTTTTGAAGGTGCAGAGTTCAGAATTATCATTTATAATAACATAGCTTTTCTTATTACTAAATGAGGAAGAATGGTGATGGTTATATTCTGTTGGTTGTGCGCCCCATCCCTTATGCCATATTACCAAAGTGAGAGTTTTCTCCAAAATAGGACTTTAAATGGCACTGAAACAAATTCAAATATAAATTACAATTTTCTTTAAATATAAAAATGAGTTTATTTATACAATATCCAAACCTCATAAAAGTGGAAAGTTATGGCATGCATATGAGCTGATAAATGACTGTCATCTATAATATATGTGATATAACGCAGTGCTTCTGTTACCCAGAGCATTTCAGAGAAAATAAACTCTCCTTCATCAGGGGTGAGGACAGGATCACATTTAGTCAATTGGACAGTTATAGATATAGCATTGCCGTACACAGATTAAAAACATGCGTGAGTTCTTGATCCTGCCCATTTGCCCATTGTTTGATATATAAAAAAGACAAAAAATGAATGTCTGTAGAGACTGCCACAGCGGTCCCTGGGGCCAAAGCTGTCCAGCCTATGGGCTTGTGGTTATATCACTTAAGATGGGAATTCAGAAAATTCCTTATTTAAGTATCAGGAAAGATGTTACTCATCAAAAATGGCCCACAGGATAAGTAAATATCCCTTCACAGATCGCTCAAACATAGGACAGAGTGTTGGTTGGGAATACAAGACAGAATGTGCCCACATCATGCATATTTTTAATCTGTGTACGGCAATGCTATATTTACGACTGCCCAATTGACTAAATGTGATGCTGTCTTCACCCCTGATGAAGAAGAGTTTATTTTCTCTGAAATGTGTCGGGTAACAGAAGACACTGCGTTATATCACATATATTATGGATGACAGTCATTTATCAGCTCATATGCATGCTGTATCTTTCCATGTACAATTGTCATTTGTATTTGACTTTGTTTCAGTGCAATTTAAAGTCCAATTTTGGGGAAAACTCTTGATTTGGTACTTTTCTTCTTACTGAGTCATGGACCCAGAACCTGCATGTGTATAACAGGCTTCCCAGCACTAACAAGTTGATTTGCTAAAGGCAAATAGACTGTGGTGCATTTTTGCAAGTGCAGTTGTTCCAGAGCTTAGTAAATGAGGGGGAGCTATTCTGACTTCTATCATCCAATCACGTGAAAGCAAAAATGCTGTTTTTTTATTTTCCTTGCATGTGATTGGATGTTCTTTGTAAAGTGAAGTTTTACCTCATTGACTAAGCACTGGAGTAACTGCACTTGCAGAGTGCTCCTGCACTTGCAAAAGTGAACAATCTATTTGCCTTTAGTAAATAAACCTGTAAATATCCACATGCTTGTTCTGAGTCAGTCATGTAGTCATGTAATAAAAGAAGGATGTGGACAACAGCCATTGTTAAAAGTAAGTCAGAAAGGGCAGCTCCCGTATGGTATAGCTATTACACACAGTTAGCTACCTAATTACAAAACGGGGAGTGAAGTGTGCACTGGAGAACTCTGCAGTTACCTTTTCTTCTATTTTCAGACCTCTTCACATCAAATCTATGAGACTTCTACCCTTACAAGAGGCTAAGATTGACACTTACACACAGTATCTCACAAAAGTGAGTACATCCCTCACATTTCTGTAAATATTTTATTATATCTTTTCATGTGACAACACTGAAGAAATGACAGTTTGCTACAATGTAAAGTAGTGAGTGTACAGCTTGTATAACAGTGTAAATTTGCTGTCCCCTCACAGTAACTGAACACATAGCCATTAATGCCTAAACCGCTGGCAACAAAAGTGAGTACACCCCTCATTGAAAATGTCCAAATTGGGCCCAATTAGCCATTTTCCCTACCCTGTGTCATGTGACTCGTTAGTGTTACAAGGTCTCAGGTGTAAATGGGGAGCAGGCGTGTTAAATTTGGTGTTATCGTTCTCACACTCATACTGGTCACTTGAAGTTCAACATGGCACCTCATGGCAAAGAACTTTCTGAGGATCTAAAAAAAAGAATTGTTGCTCTACATAATGATGGCCTAGGCTATAGGAAGATTGCCAAGACCCTGAAACTGAGCTGCAGCATGGTGGCCAACACCCTACAGCAGTTTAACAGGACAGGTTCCACTCAGAACAGGCCTCACCATGGTCGACCAAAGAAATTGAGTGCACGACCTCAGCGTCATATTCAGAGGTTGTCTTTGGGAAATAAACGTATGAGTGCTTCCAGCATTGCTGCAGAGGTTGAAGGGGTGGGGGGTCAGCCTGTCAGTACTCAGACCATACGCTGCACACTGCATCAAATTGGTCTGCGTGGCTTTCGTCCCAGAAGGGAGCCTCTTCTAAAGATGATGTACAAGAAAGCCCACAAACTGTGCTGAAGACAAGCAGACTAAGGATATAGATTACTGGAACCATGTCCTGTGGTCTGATGAGACCATGATAAACTTATTTGGTTCAGATGGTGTCAAGCGTGTGTGTCGGCAACCAGGTGAGGACTGGGAGTACAAAGACAAGTGTGTCTTGCCTACAGTCAAGCATGGTGGTGGGAGTGTCATGGTCTGGGGCTGCATGAGTGCTGCCGGCACTGGGGAGCTACAGTTCATTGAGGGAACCATGAATGCCAACATGTACTGTGACATACTGAAGCAGAGCATGATCCCCTCCCTTCGCAGACTGGGCCGCAGGGCAGTATTGCAACATGATAACGACCCCAAATACACTTCCAAGACAACCACTGCCTTGATAAAGAAGCTGAGAGTAAAGGTGATGGACTGGCCAAGCATGTATCCAGACCTAAAACATATTGAGCATCTGTGGGGCATCCTCAAAATGAAGGTGGAGGAGTGCAAGGTCTCTAACATCCACCAGATCCATGATGTCATCATGGAGGATTGGAAGGGGACTTCAGTGGCAACCTGTGAAGCTCTGGTGAACTCCATGCCCAAGACGGTTAAGGTAGTGCTGGAAAATAATTGTGGCCACTCAAAATATTGACACTTTGGGCCCAATTTGGACATTTTCACTTAGGGGTGTACTCACTTTTGTTGTAAGCGGTTTAGACATGAATGGCTGTGTGTTGATTTATTTTGAAGGGATAGCAAATGTACACTGTTATATATGCTGTACACTCACTAGTTTACATTGTAACAAAGTGTCATTTTTTCAGTGTTGTCACATGAAAAGACATAATAAAATATTTACACAGATGTGAGGGGTGTACTCACTTTTGTGAGATACTGTACATGAGAATAATTTACAAATGATTATGTAAGTTCCACTGCAATGCAATCACATTGTTTGTAATGTATATGATTGTGGTCCACAACACATATAACCATGAAATTGTCAAGGGCAACCTGGTTTTGCTACCAGAAGCACAGATATTTGAAATGTTATTTAAGCTTTAAAGGGATAAGCTTTAAAAGGATAGAGGAATAGCTAATTGTCCTGCATGTTGAATAAATATTTTTCCCAGAGTTCTCTTTTATCTAGCTGTGACAGAGCCTAATTCCATTGATTACTTTTGTTATTCTTCTGACCACATCCAAAAATCTCAGATGTAACCCACCTCATACAGACCTAAGGTTTTAACAGCACCCTGGCTCTACACAGATTATTCTAGGAAGCAGATGTAGCAGTACAGACATAATCACATCCTGTGTCAATTTCAAGATAAATGTTTCTTTGCAGTGTAGGAAGCTGTAGTGGAATTGCAGAATCACACAAGAGGTCCAGAGTTACGTGCTTTTTCTCAAGTAGGCGTCTGTAAATAGCACACGTCTTGGACACAGGTGACTCCATCTTGACCTATCATCCTACCTCTTCATGCACTGCATCCCAGGCTTTATGGCGCCAGCATGTAACATCATAGTGCAGGCTATTGACCTGTGACCTTCAGTTATCTATGGACATCGAGGCATAGGTCAGGTGACGCATCATGACATGTACCACTCAACATAAGCAATGAATTACGAACTGATTTTGCTTCTTTTGTTATCTGAATGTCAAAGTCCAATTCTAAGTTGAAGTTAGAGTATTTACTAAAATTATAGCTTAGTACAAGTTTGCTACAAAAATTACAAAAACTACCGGAGTGGAGTATAAATTTAGTTAAAGCACAAGAAAACATAATTGTAAATCTGTATTCATTTTTTACTTATCAAGTGTTTATATTATGGAGGTCATGAAGAAACTCCCTCTCCTTATACAGTATATAGTTCTTTTTAATTGGATAATCCCCAGTGATTAAAACAATCATGCATGTTTTAGTTTGGATAGGGTGCGGAAGAGTTAGAATTTTTGCAATATATCATCTCTCTGATCCCATCAGGGAGATTTTACCCTCACTTCCTGTCCTTTTTTTAAGATCAGTAATTGGCCAAATGATTAGACAGGGAGTTACGCTAGGTTCACACGCATGCATGTGTGGGAATGCATATAAATCACAAAAGGAAAAACACATGTCTTTTAAGAAAACGTGTGGGGTGCCATTAGTTCTTAATGGTACTCCCATGCATCTGAAAATGTACAGCATTTTTGGTTGCATGAAACCACATGGTGCACAAGCATCATGTAGTTTCAGTGTGGTTGCAATTTTAAAAGGTGCAGACTGCAGAGACCTTTTTCCTGCATTTCCCGAATAGCCTCCTGTACCCATGCAAATGTGTCATGTAGGAAATGGCTAGATATGAACCTAGTCTAACTATAACTTGCACTTTACTAAAGAGGTGCAAAGTTAGCAGAAAAAATGCAAAACAGGTTTTGGACAGCAAAGAGCATGCACACACATACAGATATGGATTCTTCTGCCTGGCAGCGCTAGGGTCGTCAGTTCAAATCCCAACCATGGAACTACCTGCACAGAGTTTGAATGTTTTTCCTGTGCCTGTGAGGGTTTCCTCCCTCACTCCAAAGATGTGCTGGTTGGTTAATTGGCTTCTGTCTAAATTGGCCCTAGTATGTAACTATATGAATGTGTGTTAATAACCTTGGATTGTAAGCTCTGTGAGGGGACTGATGTGATTGTTTAATTAATATGTATATATATATATATATATATACTATATTACCAAAAGTATTGGGATGTCTGCCTTTACACACACATGAACTTTAATGGCATCTCCATCTTAGTCCATAGGGTTCAATATTAAGTTGGCCCACCCTTGCAGCCATAACAGCTTTAACTCTCCTGGGAAGGCTGTCCACAAGGTTTAGGAGTGTGTTTATGGGAATGTTTGACCATTCTTCCTGGCTTGCAGTCTCCGCTCCGCTCTAATTCATCCCAAATGTGTTCTATCGGGTTGAGGTCAGGACTCTGTGCAGACCAGTCAAGTTCCTCCACCCCAAACTCGCTCATCCTTGTCTTTATAGACCTTGAAAATTTTTGACCTGGCCTATGCTGGTGCAGGAACCCATCCTCCGAGCCACTTGTGAATGACTGGCCTGATAACCGTGGAAATGACCCCTCTTCCTCCTCCTCCTGTGCCACATCCTCTTCCATCATCACCCGAAGTGTCTTTCCAAGGAAACGTAGAAGTGGGATAGTAACGCTGAGAACAGCATCATCGGCAATGGCCATGTTGGTGGAGTACTCGAAACACCGCAATATGGTACACAGATCTCGCATGGAGGCCCACTCATTGGTGGTGAAGTGGTGCTGTTCCGCAGAGCGACTGACCCGTGCATGCTGCAGCTGAAACTCCACTATTGCCTGCTGCTGCTCCCACAGTCTCTCCAGCATGTGCAAGGTGGAGTTCCACCTTGTGGGCACGTCGCATAGGAGGCGGTGAGCAGGAAGGTTGAAGTTCAGCTGCAGCGCAGACAGGCGAGCAGCAGCAGGGTGGGAACGCCGAAAGCATGCACAGGCGGCCCGCACTTTCTGCAGCAGCTCCGACATATCCGGGTAGTTTTTAGAAATATCTGCACCACCAAATTCAGCACATGCGCCAGGCAAGGGATGTGCATCAAACCGGCTAGGCCCAGAGCTGCTACGAGATTTCGCCCATTATCGCACACCACCAGGCCGGGCTTGAGGCTCAGTGGCAACAACCACTCATCGGTCTGTTCTTCAATGCCCATCCACAGCTGCTGCGCAGTGTGGGGTTTATCCCCCAAATATATCAGTTTTAAAACAGCCTAGTGAAGGTGTTACGCTGAGCGGATGAGGAGGTGGTAGAGGAGGAGGAGGAGGAAGCGCAGTAGGAGGAGGAGGCAACAGGAGGCAAAGAGAAATGCCCTGGCGGAAGGATATGCGCCAAACGGCTAGCCGCCTCAGGCCCACCCACCACAACATTTGCCCAGTGTGCAGTTAGCGAGATATAGCGTCCCTGCCCATGCTTACTGGTCCACGTATCAGTGGTAATGTGGACCTTGCCACAGATGGCGTTGCGCAGTGCACACTTGATCTCGTCCCTGACTTGTTTGTGCAGGGAAGGGATGGCTCGCCTGGAAAAGTAGTGGCGGCTGGGAACCACATACTGTGGGACAGCCCCCGCTATAAGGTTTTTAAAACTGTCCGTGTCCACCAGACGGAATGACAGCATTTCAAAGGCCAGGAATTTTGAAATGCTGGCATTCAGGGCCAGGGATCATGCGTGGGTAGGGGGGTACTTCCTCTTTCTCTCCAGTGTTTGGGAGATGGAGAGCTGTAAGCTTCCATGGGACCATGTGGAAATGCTTGGGGACGGTAGCGTACATGGTGGCGTTGCTGTCACATGCTCTGTTTGCTGGGTGGCAGGTGACCCTGGCACTGTAGAGGTGGAGAAAGTGGCCGAGGCAGCAGCAGAAGAGGAAGCAGGAGGAGGCCGAGACCTTTCTTGGATTTTGAGGGACTTATTCCACTGCAGCAATTGCTTTGAATTTAGATGCCTGGTCATGCAGATTGTGCTGAGGTTTAGAACATTTATGCCTCGCTTCATGCTCTCATTGCACAGTGTGCAAACCACTTGTGTCTTGTAGTCAGCACATTGTCTGAAGAACTGCCACTCCGGGGAACGCCATTGAGCTGCCTTTGGTGTGATAGGTCCCTGGGTGCGGTGGGTAGTAGCAGGCGTACTGTCCAGGGGACGGTCGCTCCGCTTTTGCTTTTGTGACCACCGCCTCTTCCTCCAAACTTCACACGTCACTCGCATGACCCTCATTCCATGTTGGGTCTAGGACCTCATCATCCTCCTCCACATCATCTTCCACCCACCCTTCACCACTGCCCTCCTTGTCAGTCTGCACACTGTAGAAAGCTGCAACAGTTGGCACCTGTGTTTCATCATCATCAGAGATGTGCTGCGCTGGTGTTTCCATGTCCTCATCCTGCAACAGAAGTGGTTGGGCATCGGTGCACTCAATGTCTTCCACTTCTGGGGCAGGGCAATGTGGATGGCCCACGGAAAGCACACCAGGAGAGTCATCAAAAAGCATAAGAGGCTGTTACAAAACAGGAAAACCCGCGCTCACTAATAAAGCACAATATAAATAATAAAATGGAAAATCAAATACTGGGTAACGAAAAAATGAAAAAATGATTTGAAAAAGGCAGCACGCATAAAACAACAGATCTAAAATTGTCCAAAGGTATATTAAAACAACATATGCAGCGCCAAAGGTAAGAGTGAGGTAGATACAGGTATCAGTCCTTCAACTAACATTGTGATCCATATAATCCTGTGACAGCTATCCTTGACACAACTCTGATGTAATAAAGAATAGATGGAGGCTTACCAGATGTTGGTAAAAAATATGCAGTGTTTGAAACATCAACCAGATGGTTGCTCATCCGATCCACTGGTAACAGGGGGGACCCAATCCAAGGGGGACCTCAGGAATTGTTGGAGGACGGTCCTGGGTCCTGGTGATCTGCTCCTCCTGGGGGAGAGGGAGGGGAGGGCTCCTAGGATTCCTTATGTCTCACATCCAAAAGGTATTCCAGTATCCACTATCAGTGCCTGCGCAGATCACAATCACCTGCTGATGCGTAGCATATCTACTATACTATTAATAAAACATAGTATAGTAGATATGCTACGCATCAGCAGGTGACAGGAGGAGCAGATCACCAGGACCCAGGACCGTCCTCCAACAATTCCCGAGGTCCCCCTTGGATTGGGTCCCCCCTGTTACCAGTGGATCGGATGAGCAACCATCTGGTTGATGTTTCAAACACTGCGTATTTTTAACCAACATCTGGTAAGCCTCCACCTATTCTTTATTACATCACAGTTGTGTCAAGGATAGCTGTCACAGGATTATATGGATCACAATATTAATTGAAGGACTGATACCTGTATCTACCTGACTCTTACCTTTGGCGCTGCATATGTTGTTTTAACATAAGAGGCTGTTGCATGACTTGGGGCTCAGACTGCTTGGCTGATTTACAAGGGGTTGAGGTGAAAGACAGATGGCCATGGGGTTCAGGTGCCAACTCTGAGCTTTCATCAACGGACCGGGTGGGAGACAACGTGAAGGAACTGGAGGCATTATCAGCCCAATCTACTATGGCCTGTACTTGTTCTGGCCTCACCAATCATTGAGCGCTATTCGGGCCTACCATATAACGTTGAAGGTTCTGTCAGCTACCTGAGGAAGGTGTTTCAGTTGTGCGTGTAGCTGGCACAGATCGACCATGTCCTCTCCTTGCAACAGGAGCTTCAGCAAGACCACCAACACCAGCAGTACCAGCAGCACCACGACCACGTCCCTTATTTGACGCTCTCCTCATTCTGGACACAAATGTACTATGTACCACTATTTATTAATACTAAAAAAAAAAAGAATTATAAATTATTCTTTTTTTTTAAAAAAAAAGGAAATTGTAGATGCACTTTTTATTTTTGTGCAAGAAATGCACCGCTCACACCAGCAGCAGGAACCTCTCCACCGCTCACACCAGCAGCAGGAACCTCTCCCTACACCAGTATGAGATGATTTTAGAACGATAATCTGTCTTTCAAAGCACCGACAGGAACCTGTCCCTAATGAAGTAGTAGGTGGTTTTATAACGATAAACTCTCCCTCAGAGCACCAACAGGAACCTCTCCCTAATGCAGTAGGAGATGGTTTTATAACGATAAACTCTCCCTCAGAGCACCACAAATAGCAATATTTTGGTGGATGATGAAGTAATCCCTGTCCAAGGACAGCCACGAAACTTTCTGTCTAATAGCAAGATTTTAGTAGAGTATGACCACATCCCTCTCCAAGGACGACGACCACACTCGCCACCTCTCCAAGGACGACGACCACACTCGCCACGTAAAGAACGTGTTTTTATTTTTCACGTAGATGTTAAAGGAAAAAAAAATTTTTTTTTCTTATTAAATATTAAGAAAAAAAAAAATCATAATTATTTATCACCATGTATCATGTAAACACAGGTCTTACT